>JASPKP010003029.1:0-21103 GCA_030674155.1 Stramonita haemastoma | reverse complement strand
CCTAGAGAAGCTGAGATCTCTGATGCCTAGATCCCTACGAGCGCCTAGGTTATGGGACACCTTTACCCTTACCTTATGGAAATGACCCCGGGAGACTGCTAGTTCAGCCCTGTACTGCCTCCACTGCAACCTACATGTCCCTTGGAAACAGCAGCTGTGTCAGACACAGACATAGCCCCCACCCCCTCCTCCCCAGGGATGACAGTGATGTGGGGGTTGGGGTGGGGGATTGAAGGGGATGGGGGTCGGCGGGGGGGGGGGGGGGGGGAGGGGGGGCTAAGGAGGGGGGGGGGGGGTTGAGAGCCATGGGCCAGAAAGGTCAGAACACTAATAATGAGTGGATGGACTTCACAGTACCATACTGCGATAGTCTGTCTATATAGAGGTGTGTGTGTGTGTGTGTGTGTGTGTGTGTGTGTGTGTGTGTGTGTGTGTGTGTGTCTTTGTGTGTGTGCGCCCCCCCACACACACACACACACGCGCGCGCAGTGAGAATTCAACATGACAGAATGTCCTTTCTGACTCTGCTAAAATGGCTACAGAAACATAGGCCTATGGTTTTCTTTGATTTACTGCATTCGCTCAGACAAGTATTATCTTTTCAGTTTTTTTCTTTGTTTACCTCTCTTTCTCTTCATTCCTCCTCCTACTCTACCCTCTCTTTCCTCTTCCGTTTAGTTTGTTCTCCTAAACAGAACGAAAAGCTATCATTTCCTCTTCATTTTTCCTGCTCTCTCTCTCTCTCTCTCTCTCCTTCTCTCTCTCTCTCTCTCTCTCTCTCTCTCTCTCTCTCTCCTCTCTCTCTCTCTCTCTCTCTGTCTTTTAAAAAATAAAAAAATAAAAAAACCCGCCACAAATATTGCATCTTGCTGTTTCCTGTACTAGTTTTAGGTTCTCTCTCTCTCTCTCTCTCTCTCTCTCTCTCCTCTCTCTCTCTCTCTCTCTCTCTCTCTCTCTCTCTCTTCTCTCTCTCTCTCTCTCATTTCCCTACTCTATAGTGCTTTTGTATACTCTCTGTCCATCTTGGTCTTGTCTGTCTGTTTCTCTCCCTCTCCCTCTCCCTCTCTCTCTCTCTCTCTCTGTCTCTCTCTCTCTGTGTTTCTGTCTGTCTGTCTGTCTGTCTGTCTGTCTGTCTGTCTGTCTGTTGCTGTCTCTCCCCCTCTGACCCACCTACTATTTTTTTGCCTCTCTGATTTTCACCTAATTGTTATTTGTAGTTTTCATTATTATGCTCATTTTGTCTATTCATTTAAATGTATTTGAAAGTGTTGATCATTATGTATTGGAAAGTGTTGATCATTATTGTTTGCATATGCTGCTTACTTGAGTTTTTGTGCATGTGCATGTGGTTGTGCGTGTTGTGTTGTGTGTGTGTGTGTGTGTGTGTGGTTTTTCCTTTCATTTCCTTTTTTCCGATTTTGTTTTGTTTTTGTTTTTGTTTTGTTTTTTCTTTTGTTGTTTTTTTTTTCTGTTAACATGGTAAAGATATGCTTTGTGTTCTATACATTTGTTACTCTCATTACTTCTCTTTCAGCGTTCGGTCTCTCTCTCTCTCTCTCTCTCTCTCTCTCTCTCTCTCTCTCTCTCTCTCTCTCTCTCTCTCTCTCTCTCTCTCTCTCCTCTCTCTCTCTCTCCTCTCTCTCTCCTCTCTCCTTCTCCTTCTCCTTCCAGTCTTAAAACAAAAAAACTTCACTGATATTGCGTCTTGCTGTTTCCTGTAAAAGTTTTGTGGTTCTGTTTAAAGCATTCTCAGAGGCAATGTCAGATTCGTACTTAGTACATTTTTTTTCATGAAAATCGACACAGAAGCACCTTGATTTCTTTCTAAATAAAAGGGTGTATATATATATATATATATATATATATATATATATATAATATATATATATATATATATATATATATATATATATTTTATATATTTATATATATACATACTATTACATACTCTTATACATATCATATATCTATTTACATCAACATTGATATGGCTCGTGTGTGTGTGTGTGCGTGCGTGCGTGGTGGTGTGTGTGTGTGTGTGTGTGTTGTGTGTGGATCTGTGTTGTGTCTGTGGTGCAAACTCACTCGTATGCCTTTTAGTGTGTTGTGTGGCAAACCACACCAGACACCTCAGTACATATCAAGCACCCCCAGCACACACAACCACACACATCAACACACACACACACACACACACAACACACACACACACACAACACACACACACACACACACAACAATACAGGGTGAAAATTCCACAGAACAGAATGCCCTGTCTGACTGGCAAACAAAACAAAAATAATGGCAACGGAAACGTATGGTTTTCTTTTATTTACTGCTTTTGTTTAGACAGTTATTACCTTTGGGGTTTTGTGGGTTTTTCGTCTTTTCGCTTTCTTATCTCTGTCTTCCGCACTTTCCTCCATGAACCTATCTTACACTTATTTCCCCTTTTTTCTCTCCTGCTGATTTTCTCCCCTACATAAAGCGGAAAAGGTATCATTTTCGCTTTATTTTCCCCCGTGTCTTATTTTTTTCTTTTTTTTTTTTTTACATCTCTCTATCCTCTTCTCAACAACAAACAAACAAAAACACAGCCCAAACAAAATGACAGTTATTGCATCTTGTAGTTTCCGGTGATACA
Organism: Stramonita haemastoma; assembly: GCA_030674155.1. Lineage (NCBI taxonomy): Eukaryota > Metazoa > Mollusca > Gastropoda > Neogastropoda > Muricidae > Stramonita > Stramonita haemastoma. The sequence continues at coordinate 18,459 of JASPKP010003029.1, read as the reverse complement.
GCTCTGTGGTTCCCTTCCCAGTTTTATTGCCCGGATAATTTTTTTTTTTTTTTTTATAGATTTGTGCAAAGTGTGTTGAAGAAAATTAACAGATTCGGAGTGGGAAGGGGAAGGAGTGGGGATGGAGGGTGGGGGGGGGGGGGGTGATTGGGGGGGGCGTGTTAATATAGAGATGGTGTCCACGTGTAGGGTAGGGGTGGGGTGTTGTGGTGTGTGTGTGGGGGGGGGGGGGGGGCAGGGAGGTATGTTGTAGTGTGTGTGTGTGTGACACAGAAAAAGAGACAGAGACAGAGACATAGAGAAAGACAGACAAAAGAGACAGACAGACAGAAAGAAGACAGAGACACACAGAGACTGACAAAGACAGACATTACAATAAAAGCGAACACCAACGAGTTCTGTTTTTTTTTTCACACAAAAAAAACACATACACAGCTATCTAAAAGAAAACCACCCCCACCCCTACACCGAAAAAATCGTGATATGAAGAATAAGAATAAGTTATGATTGCTGTTTTTTGCTGTTGTTGTTTGTTGTTGTTGTCGTTATTGCTGCTGCTGCTGCTGCTGCTGCTGCTGCTGCTGCTACTATACTACTACTGCTGCTGCTGCGTGCTGCTAAAAAAGAATATTCCCCGACAAGATAACTTCTACCAAACGGGTGTTGCACCCATGTAAAGTGACACCGCTCTATAGCAGCATAACGAGGCTCATCACCATATATGTAAATCAGAGGCAAGGGCTAGCTCTGTTGTATGTGTGGGTGGATTCTTTCTTTTGGCCAGCATCCACTTGCAGGCAGGCAGGCAGGCAGGCAGGCAGGCAGGCAGACAGGGCAGGCAGGCAGGCAGGCAGGAAGGCCAGAGAGTGCAGTGGGTCCATTTCCTGTCACAATCTCTTCAGCATCTTCTGGCTTCGATTTCAGCCTATGGTGCCCGAAGCACTGCTGAAAGATTCGTTCAAGAGTCTCTTCTTGGCTTGATGGACTGATTGATATAGTGATTGATGGGTGTTGGTTGGGTTGGTTGGTTGGTTGGTTGGTTGGTTGGTTGGTTGGTTGGGTTGGTTTTGGGAGGGGGTTTTTTTGGTTTTTTTTTGGGGGTTTAAAAAAACCCAAGCCGGGCGACACCCAAAAAAAAACCCAACCCCCCTTTTTAAAAAAACCCAACCCACCCCAAAAAACCCCACCCCAACCCCCAAAACACACCACCAAAACCCCCAAACTCTCAAAAGGTAAGTTTGTGGGGGTTTAAAATTAAAGTTTGTGGGGGGGGGGGTTTTTGGGGGAAAAAAAATCCCTTCCTTTTTCAAATAAAATGGTTTTGGAAAAGGTTTTTACGTTTTAACTTTGATAGTTGTTAATTTGTGTTTGTTTTTTTTGTTGGAACCCCAAACAATTTTTTTTTTTTTTTTCCCCAAAATAAAAAAAACGAAAAATTAAAAAACCCTCACCCTTTTACGACGTAGTTTTTGATTATTTCTAAAAATTTTTTTCCTTCTCCCCTTTCCCTCCCCCCAAACCCTATTCCACCTTTTCCCTCCAAATTCACCCCTTAAAAAAAAACAATAAAACTAATTTTTTTCTCACTTCTCTCTACTCCTCTCTTTTTCCTTTTTATAATTTTCATCTTTTTTTTTTTCCCCCTTTTTAAAATTAATTTTTTTTTTTTTTTTTAATTTTTTTTTTTTTTAAAATTTTTTTTTTATTCTTTTAAACATTTTTTTTTTTTAAAAAAACACAACCAGCAAAAAGGGGGCCCCATTTGAAAAAATTTTGGGTCTCCCCTCATCCCCCATTCCTTTGTTTTCCCTTTTCCCTCCCCCTTTGGGGATTTTCTCCTTTTTCCCTTTTCTTTTTTTTTTTTTTTTTTCTTTCTTTTTTTTCCCCCCCGCCCCCTTTTTTTTCTTCTTTTTTTTTTGTTTTTTTTTCCCTTTTCTATTTCTTCTTTTTTCCTTTATTTTCCCTTCTTTAGTTTTTTCTTTCTCTTTTTTTCTCTTCCCCTTTTTTTCTGCTTTTTTTTTTGGGTCTTTTCTTTTTTTCTTTCTTTTTTTTTTTTTCTTTCTTTTTTTTCCCTTCTCTTCTATTTTTTTCTTTTTTTCCCCTTTCTCTTTTTTTTTTCTCTTTTGCCTCTCCCTTCCCCCCCTCCTTCTTCCCTTTTTCTTTTTCTCTTTCTTTCAAAAAAATTTTTTTTTTTTCTCCTCTTTTCCCTTTTTTTTCCCCCCCTTTCCCTCTCCCCCCTCTCTTCTTTTTTTTTATTCGCCGGGTTTTGTTCTTTTTGGGTATTTTTTTTTTTTTTTTTTTTTTTTTTTTAAATTTATTTTTAGTTCCATCACTTTTTTTTTTCCCCTTTTCTTTTTTAACAAACTAAATAATAGTTTCCCCCGGGAAAATGTGGCTGCGGGGTTTACGTTTGGGTTTTTTTTGCCCCCTGCTGTTCGGTTTTAACCCCTTTTATCTTCTTTGAATTACCTGCAAAAAAGGGATCAAGAAAAGCCCCCCTTTTCCCCCCACCAAAACGCCCACCCCCTAAAACCACAGGCCCCCAAAAAATAAAAAAAAAAACCACCGTTTAGTGAAATTCAAACAATTTTTTGTTCAAAATATTGCCCACGTTTTTCTTATTTAAACTGCCCCCCTCCCCCCCCTCCCTTTTCTTTTGGTATTTTGGGCCCGGGTCTTTTTGCCCCCGGGGCATCTCATAAAATTTTCCTAATTCCCCTTCTTTTTCCCCCAAAACCCCGGGGTTTTTTTTTTTTTTCTTTTTTTTTTTTTTTTAAAAAATTTTTTTTTTTTTTTTTTCAAAAACCCCCAAAAAAAAAAAAAAAAAAAAAATTGTTCCCCCTTTTTTTTGATTTTTAATTTTTTTTTTGTTTGCGGGTTAGGGGGTTTTATTTGGAAAAAAAGGGGGGGGGGGAAAGGGTTTTTTTTGGGGGGGGGGGGGGGGGGGTTTTTTTTGGGAGGGGGGGGTTGTGGGGGGGGGGAAAAAAGGGGAAAAGGAAAGAGGGGAGGAGGGGGGAGGGGGGAAAGGAGAGAGAGAGAGAGAGTGGAGAGATGGAAAGCGAGAGAGAGGAGAGAGAGAGGGGAAGAAGAAAATTGGGGGAAAAGAGAGAGAGAGAGAGGAGTGGGGGGGGGGGGATAAATTTATGCTTGTGTTTACAGGACCGTGGGACATTCTGGTTCTTTTAGGCTTTTCACAGGTTGGTGTGTTTGTGGGGGGTTGTGTGGTGGTGTGTTGGGGTGTGGGGTGTGTGTTTTGTGGTGTTTTGTGTGTGTGTGTTGTGTGGGGGTGTGGCCGCGGCGCGCCGCGCGCGCTTTTTTGCGTGCGAAAAGGGTTGGTAGTTTTTGTTTTTTATTTTGAAAAGGGTAGTTTTAGTGTAGTTTTTAGTTTTTGGGGTTTTGAAAGGTTTTTAGGGGTTTTGTGTTTTAGTGTAGTGTAGTGTAGTGTAGTGAAACTGTAGGGTAGGGGAAGGGTACTGTTTTGAAAATTTAGGGTGCGGGCATGCGTGTTTTTGGGTTTTTTCCCCGGGCATGCGTGAGGGGGGGTGTGCGGTTTTTTTTTTTTTTTAAAAAAAAAAACTTTCCCCTTGAAATAGAAAAGTTGGTTAATATCTTAGATTGAAAGCTCATTTTCTTTTCCCTTGAAAAAAATAAGGGCTTTTACCCTATATCCTTTTATTTTGGAAAAGCTCCCTTTAAAAGGGAAAGATTTCCTTTTCATTTCATCTTCGAAAAAAACCCGCCCACTTTAAAAAAAAAAAACCCTTCGGTTTTATATCTTTGATGTTTGCAGCCCTTTTTGAAAAACACAACATTTTAAAATTATCTTTTTATTTTAGAAAGCTCCCTTGAAAAACAACCCTTTGGTCTATATCTTTTATTTTAGAAAGCTCACTTGCAAAACGCATTTAGCCTATATTTTTGATTAGGGCTGGGTCACTTGACAAAACACTTTTTGGGCTTAAACATGATATAGAAAGCTTTTTGGGGAAAAAAAAACAAACAATCTTTGGTCCTCTCTTTGATATGTACAGCTCACTTGATAGAAAAAAAAAAACTTTGGACTTTTATTCTTGATATCGACAGCTCTTTCCCAAAAGATAAAACTTTTGGTCTATGTCTTTGAAACGAAAAAAGTTCACTTGGAAAAAAAAGGTATAAATCCCTTTTATGGTTTTACCTCATTGAAAAAAAAAAAATTTTTAGGTATTTATCTTTGGGTATGGATAGCTCACGTGTAAAAAACCCCCCCCTTTTTATCTATATCTTTTTTTTTTGGGGACCCCACATGGAAAAAAACTTTTGGTCAGTTTTCCCTGTTTTTTACGCAATTGATTTTTAAAATGAAAATTTTTGTGAAAAAAGCAAAACTCTCCACTTTTAATGATTCCTATGACCTTTAACCCCAAATTCAAAGCAATGTTCTTTTTCTTTGACCCAAAAAAATAAAGGGGTTGCAGAATTTCCCGGGTTTCCCTTTCCCTTTTGAACTCTTTTCTTTTTTCTTTCTTTCTTTTTTTTTTTCTTTCTTTCCCTTTTTTTCTTTCTTTTTCTCTGTCTTTTTCTTTCACTCGGCTTTTTTTCTTTCTTTTTTTCTTTCATTTATATTTCCTTTTTTTTACATATGTGCTTTTTTTTTACATCCAGTCCTGCGTGGGGATGCACTTTTGTCTGTTTTGTCATTTGTTCCCCCGGCACCCAATGGCCCACTCTTCCGTAAAACCGGGAAAGGGTTTTTTTGGCCCGCAAGATGTTTGTTTTGCGTTTGCACACGCGATTTAGCTTATAGCCCCATCCGAAGGATTTTTGGGGGGGTGGTGTCAAACATGATGTTAACTCCCGAGGAAAACCCCCTTTCGAAGAGGTTCTAACCCGGGGGCAGCAGTTTACGAGCGCATCACCCCTGAACCAAGGCTACCCGTTTCCCCCCCCCCCACCCCCCCCCTCGTCCCCCCGCCTGAAGGTTTTTTTTGGGGCAAAAGCCCCCCTCATCCCCACCCTCTTCTATTTTTATTCCTATTTTAAAATAGGGGGATGGCTTTTTTAAAAAAAAAAAAACCCCCCAACTTACAAAGAGGATCTAATTATTAGTCAACATTTTTCAAAGAAAAAATTTTCCCCATGTAAAACTTTTTTCCTAAAGAAAAAAAATGTTATGTCAACATTTTCCTAAAGACAAAATATAATTCATGAACCAATTTTTTGCTAAGGAAAAAAAAAGGGAATTTGTTCAAAAATTTTATTAAGCCCAAAAAAACCCCCACATAATTTTCCAAACATTTTCCTAAAGACAAAAAAAAACATTTGTAAAACTTTTCCCCAAAAGGGACAAAAATAAATTCGAAGCTCAAAAAAGGGTTTTCCTGTACACAATGTCCACAAGAAAAAAAATTCATGGGGTTAGCAGAGACGTTTAAAAACAATCAGGGGCGGGATTAAAAATGAAAAAAAAGGGGGGACGACACAAAGCGTAAAATTTTGGGCCCTTAGCATGCATTTTTAAAGGGATTTTCCATGGGTTGGGATTTTCCCCGGGTCACGGAACGACCCCAACGTTTGGGCGGGGGGGAATAAAAAAAAAAGGGCTGAACTTCAGCTTTCAGAAATTGTTGGGAGGGGGGTAAGGGGGGGGAGGGGGAAACAGTTGTATTTATTTTTGTAAGCTTGGGCTCCCCTCACACTAAGCTTAACTAACCGTAGGGTCTTTTGGTCTGTTTTGTGTTGTTTTAAAGGGCCCCCCGCTCCGTTTTCAGTTCAGACAAATTTGGGGGTTGTTGTTTTTTCAGCCCGAAACGGGTTTTTAAAAAAAAAATGTTGTTAAAGTTTTTGTGGTTTTTGGAATTTTCTGGGGTGTGTTTAGAATACGTTTTAGACTTTTTTTGAGGGGTGTTTTTTTTATATTATTGGAAATCCCTTACCCTCTCTGAACATGTTTTAAACTTCTAGTTTTGCATAATTAGGAAAAAAAGATGTTTGGAAAAAAAAACGAATCTTTAGAAAAAAAAACAGGGAAAAACGCTTCTTTTGGAAAAAAAAATTTTAAAAGGGCGTTTTAGAAACTAAAAACCCGAAAAAATTTTTACATTTAATAATTACTACTATACTACTACTACTACTATTTCCTACTCCCTTATTTAATACTACTACTATTTCTACTACTAATAATGTTATAAAAAGGGCATGGAATTTATATAGCTTTTTTCATAATTCTAGATTTTTTTCTGTTCATAACGTCAAAAAACCAAACTTTACAAAAAATAAAAACCTCGCAGTTTTAAGAGGGAAAACTTTACTGAGCTCTTTCTTAATTCCATTTCGGCTCCCCCCCCCAATAAATTTTTCAACAAAAAAAACCCGTTCCCTTGCAATGCTAGCTTAACTTGGCATGGCCAAAAAACACATTTTTTTTTTAACCCTTTTTTTTTTTAAAAACAAAGTTTATCCTTTTATTTCCGGATAAAGGAATTTAAAACATTCATGTGTTATTTTTTACATCCAATCCCAAAAAGATACCGGGTTTTTTCAATTTTTTTCATCCGTTGCCCTTCCCCAAAAGCGGAACAGGTTTTTTTTGTAGTGCGCAAGATGTCTGCGTGGCCCTTTGCACCCCGGGGCTTCGGTTTAGCTCTAGGGCATCCAAAGGCTTTTGGGAGGGTGTAAAGGGAAGGGGCGACACGAGGTGGGTTTTTTTGTAAAAAAAGACAGATAGAGAAAAAAAAAAGCATTTTCCTTTTGTTTTGTGCTTTGAAATTGTGAGGGAAGGGGAAAAATAAAGAGGAGAAAAAAGGCCCGTGAGACAGAAAACAAAAATAAAGAGGACCAAAGAGAAATTTTGTATTTTAAAATTTATTAAAATATATTTAGGAGGAGAGGGAGGGGATAGATTAATTTTATATATATAGATATTAAAATATTTGATATAGTATTTAAAATTATAGATATATAGATTATAGATATATGTTTTGTGTGGGGTGCGTGCGTGGCATGCGTGGTGCGTGCGTGCGTCGTGCGTGCGTACATGTCTGGTTATGTTTTGTCTGTGTATGTTTTTGCTGTGTGTGTGTGCCCGCCTTTTTAGAGAGAGGGGAGAGAGGGGAGGTGGGGTGTGAGTGCGCATGGTTTTACGTACCAAATTTAAAAATACAAGGCCAAAACTTTTTTCGAGTTTTCATCCCCCCGTCTTGCAAACCCCGGATCGCCAAAACGGATGCAATAAAAAGAGGAAAAGGACCGGGTGTGTGTGTTGTGTGTGTGTGTGTGTGTGGGTGTGTGTGTGTGTGGTGTGTGTGTGTGTGTGTGTGTGTGCGGTTTTGTGTGTGTTGGGAGGGAAGGGGGGGTTTTTGGCTGGAAACATCCGGGGTCAAAAGCCCTTCGTTTATTAAAAAAACAAGCTTGTTCGCGTTTTTTGCAAAACTTCGTGCGTGTCCTATTTCTTCCCTTTTTTTTTCTCCCCCTGAAAACCCCCCCCCTTCTTTTTTTTAAATTGGGGCCCACAAAAACCAAAAAAAACCCCCTTTGCAAACAAAGGTACAAAACAGCTCACACAAACCCGGGCAAATCTACATTTTATTTTTACCCTATCTACTTTTTTTCTATCTATCTACTATCTTTTTTAATTTTTCAAATTTTTTTCCCCCTTAAAGTCTGGGGCAACCGGGGGGGAACCCCCAAAAAGACTTGAAACCATTTCCCCTTTTCCCCCCCCTTTCTCCGGGGTTTTTTTTTGAGTTCTCCCCCCTTCCTTTTTCTTAAATTTGCCCCCCCCTTTCCTCTTCCTCGGTCTGTCTTTTTCCTCCCCTTGAACGTCCCTCGCAGTTTTTTTTTTTGAAAGTCTTTTTGTTAAAATTTCCTTTTTATCAAAAAAAACCCCCCACCCCCTTTTTAAATAAATAAATTTTTTTTTCTTAAACCCGCAAAAATTTTTTAAAACCTTAAAAAAAGCAGAACATTTTGCCCCCCCCCCTTTAAAAATCCTGTTCTTTTTTCGAAAGATTTGGGCCATCGTGTCCCCGGGGGGAAAACAATGTTTTTTAAAACAAAACTGCTAAAACCGGGGGGGGGGGGGTTTAAAAAAAAAAGATTGCTTTCCCCAATTATCCTCGATAAAAAAAATAAAATAAAATACATAAAAAATAAAAAAAACAAACCCCCCATAAATACCACAAACAGAGCTAAAAAAACCCGGGGGGGGTGCGGGGCCCAAAGGGTTCCCCCAAAAAGGGGAGTTTATAGTTAGCCCCTTCCCCCCCAATAGCTAAAAAAAAAATTTTTAAAAACCATTTTAAAATTATTTTCAAAATTTCCCTTTTCCCTTCGGCAAACAAACGAGAATACAAATACTGAAAAAAAATGTCTTTTTAATTTCCCCCCCACTGGGCACCTTTAAAAAACCCCGCTTTAACCTCATTTAAAAAACCCCATTTTTTGTTCCATATTTTCAACCCTTTTCCCTTTTTGGGGTTTAAGAGTCCCCCATTGTTTTTTTTGGAAACAATGAAAATTTTTTAAAAAAAAAACTGCATCCCAAAACGGGGACGGTGTAAAAAAACACACGGGGTTTATTCCCCCCCCCCTCGTTTTTAAAAAAAATTTTTTTTAAACCCCACCCCCCTCGGTGTCCTTCGTGAAACAAAAAACTGCCTTTTTATTGTAAAATTGGCCCCCGAACATTTTTAAAACCCCTTTAAAACCCTTTTTCCCCCTTTTTTTTAAAAGGGGGGGCCCCATTGAGGGGCGGGGGGGGAAAATAAAGAAAAATTTTTGGGTTTTAAAAAAAAAAAAAAATTTTCACCGGGTATCGCATTTAGACAACACCCTTTTTTAAATCGGAATGCGGTTTTTTTTAAATGGTGGGGGGAAAAAAAAGGGGTTTTTCGGTCGAAAAAAATTTTAAATTTCCCGGTTTTTGTTTGGGGGAAACTTTAGAAAAAAGGGGAAAAACCCCAAAAATTTCCCCCGGGCCCCATTTTTATCATCCCCCGTTTTAAGTAAAACCCCTTTCGCCCAAAAGTCCTTTCCCCCCCAAAAAAAAAAAAAAAAAATTTAAAAAAGGTATTATATTATCTTTTTTAAAAAAAAAAAAAAAGGGAAAAAGATCAAAAAGAAAAAAAAATAGGGGAAAACCCCCTTTTGGGGGTTTTTTGATCCCCAAAAAACTTTTTTCCCAATATCATTGGCAAGAAATTATTTCCCAAAACCCACCATTTGGAGATTTAGGGTTTTAAAAAAAAAACTTATAGATTTCAGCATCCACACATCCTCCCTCTGTTTCCCTTTTTAAAAAACCCCCCCTTTTTTTTTTGTACATTTTAACGTAAATTTTTACCCCTGCCCTAAATAAATTTGTAAGAAAAAGGGACATTAAACTAATTTGTTTTTTTTGTGATTAGATTAACGCCCCGCAAGTTTTTATTCAGGGATTGCCAAAAAAACTAATGAAAAAAGAATAATTTTTTTTTTATAATATAATTTCTCACAGCTTAAAATTTTTCTTATTTTTTCACGAAAATAAGTGGGTATAAAAGGCGTTTTAAAAAAAGTCTCGGGGGGAAGAACTAGTGTTTTTAAAAACCCGCCTGTCTTTTTTTTTTTTTTTTTTTTTTAACTTGTTGTTGGGGTTTTTAAAATACGCAAAAAAAATTACAGTTTATTCTTCGCGCACCCCCTTTTCCCCTTCCCCCCCCCTTTTGACGGCTATCCCCCCCCCCGGAAAAAAGCTCTGACAGGGTTATTTTCTTCTCGCTGTTGCGCTGCGCAACCCTCGTCGGGGGGGTACACGCAGAATGGAATTTTCCCCCGTTAAAAAGTGTCCCTTGGGGGGTGATGGTTTTTTTAAAATTTTTCAAAACGCTCGTTTTTGGTGGGTGTGGGGGGGGGGTTGGGGGGTGGGGGGGGAAAAGGGTTTGGGGTGGGGGGAGGGAGTGAAGGGGGTATGTTTTTGTTGGTGTGTTGTGTGTGTGTTTTTTGTGTGGTGTGTGTGTGTGTGTGTTTTTTGTTTTCCCTGTTTGTCTTCTGTCGTTTCTGTGTGTCTGGACTGTGTCTGGGGTTGGTGAGACAGCAGACAGCCCAGACAGACAGACAACAACAGACACACAACACACACAACACACACACACAGAAAAAAAAAACAGAGAAAAAAAAAGAAATAAATTCACCCCCTTCCCCCTGCCCCCCCCAAAAAAAACAATAAAAAAAATAAAAAAAAAGGGGTTACAGTCCATAATAATTGGGCTCTTTTTTGATAGTGCAAAAAGACCATCCACCCACTCACACCTGCAAGCAAAAACCGCTGAATGACAACGGCTTCACTTCCTCCTACAAACACCGTACAAGAAAGCTAATAAATACTGCGGGGAAGGGAAAAATTTTAACACCCCCCCCCCCCCCCCAAAAACCCCAAAACATTCTCCACCAAAAATCCTTTCTTTCTCCTCAGTTTTGGGGAAAAACCCCCCCAGACCTGTTGGGGGAGGGGCATTTTGTTTCCCCCTTCTTGCTGGCTTTTTCGGGTCCCCCTTTCAAAAGGGGTTTCTCACGTTTTTTGGGGTAATTCATGTCTCGGGGGGGGGGGACGATATCTTTTCCTTTTTTTACTAAACCCTTTTTTCTTCCTGTTGCTTTTCTCTCTTTCTGTATCTTTTGTCTATGTGGGCTGTCATGTCTGTTGCCCCCTGGGTTTTTCTGTCTTGTCTCTCTCCCTCCCCCCCTCTCTCTCTCTTCCTTTTTCTTTTCTTCTCTCTTCTCTCTCCCCCCTCCTCCCCCCTTTTCTCTCTCTTTTTTCCTCTCCTTTTGCGGGTGGCTATTTTTACATAAAATTTTTAAGGTCAACAATTTTTTTTTTCCGGGGGTTTGTTCCGTGCTAAAAAGCGGCTTTGCACTTTAAAAAAGGGGACAAAATTGCAAAGCTCATACAAACGGGCGGGGGATAAATAGTATATGAAAGTTTTTTCCATGACCCCCCCAAATAAAAGAATAAAAGTCATATAAAAACACACACACACCCACCCCACCCCAAAACAAAAACACACACCCCACACAAACAAAAACAAAAACACACACAACCAACCCCACACCCACACCACTCTCCTCTCTCTCTCTCTCTCTTTTCTTTTTCCTCTCTCTCTCTCTCTTTTCTCTCTCTCTTCTCTTCCTCTCTCTCTCCCTCTCAGTGGTTGCGTATCCCGCTTCTTTCTCTCTAAATTTTTATTTGGGAAAAAGGGGATTCAATCAACTGCGACTTGAGTTTTTTCTAATCTGTTCCACGTAAGTCTGCCGATTTATATCTTGAAAATTTTTGGGTGCTTTGCTTGGGGGGGGGGGTGCTTCGCTACCAAAAAAAGCACAACAAATTTTTATTTAAAAAAAAAACAACAAAAAAAACACAATCTTTTTTTTCTCTGTGTATTTGGTTTTTATGCAGGGGCTAAATTTTTTTCAGAATTTGCAACAAAGCTCTCGCACTGCTAAATGGGGTGGGTTTTGGGGAACGGGGAAACCCCAAAAATTTTTTTACTTTTTAAAGACTCACATCCTTTCCACCCCCGGGGGGGAAAATTTTTTTTTCACAAGCGTGGTTTAAACTAAAATCTTGCCTTCTAGGGGAAAAAAGTGTCCTAACCTCTAGACCCCTGATCTTCTGAGTGCAATGGGGAAAAAAAAAATTGGGGAACTAGGGGGGGTTCAAGACAGATGATGTTTATAGGGGTTGGGTTTTGGGGGGGGGGGGGGGGGGGAAAACAATGGGCAAGGGTGATAAAAATGTGCCCTGGAAGGGGGGGGGGGGGGGGGGGTTTTACCAAAACAAAGGGGGTTTTTTGAAATCTTTCAAAAACATCAGGGGGCGTCCCCGTCTAATTTGGGGGTTTTTTGATGCCGTGTGGGGGCAAGCATTTGAACTAGCTTCTTTAGAGCCCAAGTTTGAAACACTCTGGATAGTTGGCTTTAAAAAAATGGCCACTTTTTTATCAAAGGGTTTTTTTTAAATTTTTAAAAAAAAATTCAGAAAGTTGGAAAAAAGGGAGAAAAAACACCCCGCCCCGTGTCAAAAGCCCTTTTTCTATGTTTAATGCACGGAAGTTAAACAAAGGAAACAAAGAGAAAGCGCGACCAGATTACCATGTGGACGGGCAAAGTTTTTCCTTTTTCCCTCCCGGGAAAAAAAGCAAACTTGCAAAAGGTTTTGATAACTTTTGGGGGAGGTTTCCCCCAAAAGCAGCTTGACTATTTCCCCAAGTGTGTTGTTTTTGGGGTGTGTGTGTTGTAGTGTGTGTTTTTGTGTGGGTTTTTTTTGATGTGTGGTGTTTTTTTGGGATGTGTTTTGAGTGTGTGGCTGTTTTTTTAAAAGTGTTGAGGTTATTGTGTGGGTCCGTGTTTTGTTTGATTTATGAGTGTTTTGTAAGGGGGGTCTGTGTGTGTGTGTGGGGGTCTTTTTGTCGGGGTCTGGTGGGTTTTTGTTCTGTGTGTCCCCGTGTGTGGCCCGCCCCCTGTCTGTCGTCGGGGGCTTTTTAATGTGGGGGGATAAATTTTTTCCACCTGTGAAAACCCGCATTTTTTGCTTCCCCTGGGGCAAGTTTGCTGCTAACCGTTGACCTTAACAGGAGGGGGAGTTAAAAAAAAAACCCCCAAAAAAAACCCCCAAACCCTTTGGGGGGCTTTTCAAAATTTTCCCCCCCCCCCCCCCCCCCCCCCCCCCCCCCCCCCCCCCCCCCCCCCCCCCCCCCCCCCCCCCCCCCCCAACCCCTTAAAAATAAGAAAGAAAGTTGGAATAGTGAAAACAACCCACTAATTCTCAAAGACCCTTCTTGTCCATGCTGCCTGCACTGCGAGGAAGTGATAAACAAGGAAACAAAGAGAAAGCCACAGACAAGATTACCACGTGGACAGGGGAAAAGTTTCATCACAGTCCTCGCCATCTGTTGTGGTTGCCTTTAGCTGCCAAAAGTGCTAAAAAACTTGGTATAGAGTTTGCCACCAGAGGAACTTATACTAGCTCTCTGTGTCTCTGTGTCTCTGTCTCTGTCTCTGTCTCTGTCTCTCTGTGTTGCCTGGTATGTGTGTGTGTGTGTATGTGTGTGTATGCAGGTATATATATATATATATATATATTCATGTATATAAATGATATTTGGGCCAAAGTACAATGGAGCTACTACAAAAAAAACACCCAAACACCCAGACAGTTGGAATAAATAGTAACAACAGTAGGGGATTGTCAAAGACCAGTCTCTGCATTGCACTGCAAGGAAATGATAACACAGGAAGCAAAAAGAAAGCGACAGACTAAAGTACCAAGTGGACTGGGAAAAGTTTCATCTCCATCCAAGCCCTCACGAAGTTTGTAGCTAGCTGTGAAAGGTGTTGATGGCTTGTTATATAGAGTATGTCACCAGTGCAGCAGAATTATACTGGCTGGCTGGTGGCTGGCTGGCTGGCTGTGTGTGTTGTGTGTGTGTGTGTGTGTGTGTGTGTGTGTGTGTGTGTGTTGTGTGTTGTGTTGTGTGTGGTGTGTGTGTGTGTGTGTGTGTTGTGTGTGTGTGTGTGTGTGTGTGTGTGTTGTGTGTGTGTGTGTGTGTTGTTTGTGTGTATGTCTGTGTCTGTGTGTCTGTCTGTCTCTCTGTCTATTTGAATATATATATATATATATATATATATATATATATATATATATATATATATATATATATATATATATATATATATATATGTGGCAGGGCGGTAATTAGATTACTTCCCTTGCGATCGGAACTGCCAATCGCAGCGTCGTGGGTCTAACGTTTGGAGCCAGACCTGTGAATTGTGCGACGTTCTGTATCGTTGGGGGGTGGTCGAAAGCCGTCCTCTGCATGCACTTTGCCCATAGCGGTAAAATGTAGTATTTATGCAGCCTCTTTGTAGAGGCCACATTCCCACTGTCTGACCGTGCTGTCGTCGCCGAGAATCGCGGCAGATCAAATATCTGCACACTGTTACATATATATGCACATATGCTGCATGAATGTGTAAATGCATGCATTTCAAGTAGCTGCTTTAGAGCACAAGAGACCCTATATAACTCTTGACCCTAAAAAAACCCCACTTCACTTCTACAAAGAAACATCCTTGTAGTTATGCAACAACAATACCACCCCACCCCCTCACCCCCGAAAGTTGGAATAGTAACAACAGCCAGCCCATTGTCAAAGACCATTCTTTCCTAACCTGCAATGCAAGGAAGTGATAACAAAAAAAAAACAAAGAGAAAGTGACAGACCTGATTACCATGTGAACAGGGCAAAGTTTTGCCATGGTCCTAGTCAGCTGTTGTGTAACCTATATGTGCAAAAAGTGTTGAAAAGTTGGTGTAGAGCTTGCCACCAGTCAAAGTAGCTTACACTAGGTGTGTGTGTGTGTGTATGTTAGTGTGTGTGTGTGTGTGTGTGTGTGTGTGTGTGTGTGCGCGCGCGTGCGTGTGCGTGCGTGCGTGCGTGTGTGTGTGTGAGAGAGAGAGAATATTTTTATTACCTAATTACAATTCATTTTCCTTCAAGGATAATGTGTGTGTGCGCGCGCATGTGCGTGCGCATGTGTGTGTATGTATGTGTGTGCATCCATCTCTGTCTCTCTGTCTCTGTCTCTCTCTCTCTCTCCCAGTAAATGTGGGTATATACATGCATCCAGGTGTGAATGTTTGCAATTTAAACTAGGTGCTTTGGAGCACAAGCTTGACACTGCATTACTTGAACTTCAAGAACGCTTCACTTCTACAAAATAGACTGGAGCTGCTACAAAAAGAGAAAGCCGGGTAGTACCAAAAGTCAGCAGATTGTCAAAGATCGTTCTCCACAATGCATGCACTGCAAGGAAGTGATAACAAAGGAAACAGAGAGAAAGCGACAGACCAAATTACCATGTAGACAAGGACAAGTTTTGCTACAATCCAAGCCATCTGTGCTATAGCCTGTAGCTACAAAAAGAGCTGAAAACTTGGTGTAGAGTTTGCCACCAGTCAGAGCAGCTTATACTAGCTGTGTGTGTGTTGTTGTGTGGTGTGTTGTGGCGTGGTGTGATGTGGTGTGGTGTGGTGTGGTGTGGTGTGGTGTGGTGTGGTGTGGTGTGGTGTGGTGTGTGTGTATGTGTGTGTATGTGTGTGCGCGTGTGTTTTAGTTTGTGCATGTGCACACACGCATGTGTATGTGCATGTGTGTATGTGCATGTGTGTAAATGTGTGTGCACGTGCGCACGTGTGTGCCTGCAAACGTTTGTGCATACTTGCATAGAACCATATGTGTCTTCCTGCCTTTCTGTCTGCCTGTCTGTGGATCTGTCCTGAGGCGTATGTGGGGACATTAAGCGGATTGTAGCATACAAAAGAGTTTTTAAAACTGCATAATCATGACATAGCACTCCACTGGGAATAACAACAGCAACAAAAAAAACAAACAAGAAGCCACTCTATCGACTGACGCACGCACACACACGGAAGCAGACAGCAATTTCACTCCAAACTTATGACATGCTGGAATGCAATGCCAACATCAACGATGCCATCATAAGATACCAGGCTCAACAGGGCTATGGTTTTAGATGGAGAGCTCACACAGTGCTAGTGAATATAAATATCTATCTCACTGTGCCGGGGATGTTTTGGTTCTTTTTGCTTTACTTGGCTGTAGGTTTAAAAAGCAAGTTTGCTATTAGGATCTCTGTGTAGCATCACATAGGCTAGC
The DNA here is from genome assembly GCA_030674155.1 of Stramonita haemastoma. NCBI lineage: Eukaryota > Metazoa > Mollusca > Gastropoda > Neogastropoda > Muricidae > Stramonita > Stramonita haemastoma. The sequence goes on along the minus strand of JASPKP010003029.1, from coordinate 2,758 downwards.
TGCTGTTTTGTTTTTATGTTGGCTGCATGTATGAAGCTTTTTTCTTTCTTTTTTTTTTTGCTTGACATTTTTTTTGTGTATGACGTCATAAGGGTTGGGTCCTGGACCTTTAACAAAAGTAATACTGTTATTTTTTTTTACATTTTTTTTTTAGGGGGGGGGGGGGGGGGGGGCAGGGTTCTTTTACAGTTTTAGTTCTCTTTAGTGTGTTAGTTTTTTTTTCTGTTTGCTTGTCTGGGTGGTTCTGTGTTGTATGTTTCATTTTATTAGGCATCACATCCCCGTGTGTCTTTGATGTACCTATGATATTCCTTTTGCAGTGACAGGCTATGATTAAAAATGGTATGATTAACTGAAAAATATATCACTCCCTTTGTGTGTGTGTGTGTGTGTGTGTGTGTGTGTTTTGTGTGTGTGTGTGTGTGTGTGTGTGTGTGTGTGTGTGTTTGTGTGTGCGTGCGTGCGTGCGTAAGCATGCGAGCGGTGTGTGTGTGTGTGTGTGTGTGTGTGTGTGTGTGTGTGTGTGTGTGTGTTTGTTCGTCTTCATTTTACGTTTATTCACATTAAGTGATATTAGGTGTGAGTGTGTGAGTGAGTGAGTGAGTGAGTGTGAGTGAGTGAGTGAGTGGTGTGTGTGTGCGTGCGTGCGTGCCTGTGTGCCTGTGTGCGTACCTGCGTGCCCGTGTGTGTGTATGTGTGTGTGTGTGTGTGCGTGATTGCATGTGTGCGCGTGCGTGCGTGTGCGTGCGTGCGTGCGTATCATTGTGTGCGTAAAAAACGAGAGTGCATGCTTGCTGTTTCATTGCTTGCCTGACTGCCTCTCTGCCTGCGTGTGTGTCTGCCTGTCTGTCTGTCCATCTGTCTTCTTCAGGCGCATGCATGGACATTAAGCGGATTGTAGCAAAGCTGTTTTTTGCTGAATATGACACAGCACAGCGCTACACTGCACTGCAAAATAGGGATCCGCTCTATCAGCTTACGCAGGGAACCAGACAGCAATTTCACCACCAAACTTCTGACGCCCTGAAATGCAAACATTAACGATGCCATTATCAGATACCAGGCTCAAATCAGGCGATGGTTGTGGAGAGTGTGTGTATCTATCTGACGGAGCGTGGATTTAAAAAAAAAAAAAACTTGGTTCTATGCTAAAAGCAAGTTTGTAGATGAACATCTCTCCTAGATGTATACTACAAAGGCTAGCTGCTGTTTTGTTTGTTTTGGGTTAGGTGAAAGGGTGCATGACGTTTTTTATTGTTTTGATTTTTAAAAGTGTTTTTGCTTCATGTAGTTTGTATTATGACGTCATAGTTTTGGACCGTAGCGCTTTCTAAAAAGAAACAAAACACGAAAACAACAGCAACTAATTTGTTATAATAGGGTTTTTGCTTTGTTTTTTGTTTGTTTTTGAGGGGGGGGGGGGGGGGGGGTATGGTGGTTGCTTTTTCGTTTTTGTTTTAGTTGTCTGAGTGGCTTTCTTGTTTGAGTTTGTTTGTTTTGATGCCTCTCGCAAGTTTTTTGTCCAAAATATTACCATAATAATTTGTTTCAAGATAATATGGTTTCTAGAGAAGAAAAACATTTGCGTGCAAGCGCGCGCACGCGTGTGTGTGTTCGATTCATTTTACGTCTTTTCACAAAATGTGATATTAGACATTTAAAAAAAAAAATAAATAAATAAAAAAAAAAAAATAAATAAATAAATAAATAAAAAAGTGTGTGTGAGGTGTGTATGTGGGGAGGGGGGGTGGGGGTAGGGGGGAGGAGTTTTGGAAGTGGGGGAAGGGGGTTAATTCACAAAATCTACACAGAACAGTTAAGAAAAATAATAATAATAATAATAATAATAATAAACACAAATGTATATAATTCTTGAATACAAAAAAGTAAAAATTCCAAATTCTGAACAGAATCTAACGCTATGAACAATTAAAACTACTTACAACCATAACCAACAAGAGAAAAATCTAATCAACAATGGGAAATGACTTTTATAGTCCGTAATAATCATAATAAAGAACCAATAGGACAGTGCAGTAATGATTTGAAAAATGTTATACCTCAGTAATGGATCATTGAATATCTCTGATGAGGATGATGAGGTAAGAACAGGTATATAACTTTTCAGCATGCTGCATATCAATATATGATCAACAGTTATACTATGTCCACATATGCAAGATACATGTCCAACATATTTTGTTTTAAAACAGTTCATTTCCCATCTGCAAGCCAGAGAAACAATTTCTTTTTATACAAGAAAAATCTGTTTCATATTTTTTAACAAAGGACTGAAATTTTTACCATCCTTTCATATACACCTTGACAACCAAGTTTCTTTTCTTCATATTGGAATAACTTTTGTTCTGCTTTTTCCACAATCTGATAACATTCTTGTAGTGACAAAAAGAAGTGTCAAATTTTCCCACATCTATCAATTGTTTTTGCCCCATTTTTTGCTAAAAGATCAACTGTTTCATTTGTAATGTATACCAGAGTGAGATGGAATCCAACAAAAAGTTATATCTGAACCTTTGAGGGTGAGGAGATGAATTAAATGACAAATCTCAAAAACAAGTTCTGATCTAACTTTTGTTTGCATAGAACTGATGGCTTGAATTACTGATTTGGAATCAACACAAAAAAGAATGCGGAAAAACAGCTCTTGGGAAATCAATTAGGAAATTGAGTGCCATTAATATTGCTATGAGTTCTGCTGTAAAAATTGACATATTCTCCCCAAGATGAAATGATTTTT
>JASPKP010003028.1:15000-21104 GCA_030674155.1 Stramonita haemastoma | reverse complement strand
TTTTCTTTTTATATAAAGTATGAATGTAAAAAAAAAGACAATATTGAAACCTGATTAATTGTTTGACTTTGTATTCTTTTTTTTTTCATGACTAAAAAAACAAAAAAAAAAAAACTAAAGTACATGTGGGGTGTGTGGATATATGCTTATATAAGTATGAGTAAGTGTGTGTGTGTTGTGTGTTTTTGTGTGTGTGGTTGTTTGTGTGTGGGTGTGTGTGTGTGTGCGTGCGTGCATGCGTGCGTGAGTTTGCTTTGTGTGTGTGTGTGTTGTGTGTGTGTGTGTGTTTTGTGTGTGTGTTTTTGTGTGTGTTTGTGTGTGTTTGTGGTGTGAAGCCTACGTGAGGAGTGAGTTTTACAGTGTATTTATTATCATACTATTATCCCTATTGTTGATATTATTCTTTTTATTATTATAATCATTGTATCATCTTTAGTTCCTTTTGAGTTCTTTTTTGTTGTTATGAGTTGTAACAGTGTTGTAGCTAAATATTTTTGGGTGATTTTTCTTGATTGTTCAGTTGTTTTTTCATTTTGTTCTCTTGTTTGCTCTTTATCTATTAAACGCTTTTCTTTTTCTTCAATAATCAAAAGCATTTTATGGTGACTTCTGATTTTTTCGTCTTCTGAATGAGTGCATTTTTATTACCTTATTAAATATAGTGTCCTTATTTTTTTATGTTGTTTGGTTAAACTGCGTTTTATTTTTTACTGTTTAGTATCTTTTTATGATGATGTTAACCCATGAAAAGGGCGGGGACTGGATGTAAAAAGCACACGAGTGCTTATCTATTATCCTCGAATAAAAGAATTTGCCTTGCCTTGCCTTGCCCTTGCTTGCCTTGCCTTGCCTTGCCTTCTCTCTCTCTCCTCTCTCTCTCTCTCTCTCTCTCTCTCTCTCTCTCTCTCTTCTCTCTCTCTCTCTCTTCTCTCTCTCTCTCTCTCTCTCTCTCTCTCTGTCTCCTCAATGATCTCCCAAAATTCTCCTCTTTAATAGTGTTTATAATTTTAAAGATCCAGAAGAAGCCTTGACCTTCCAGCTGGGGAAAAATTCAGTCTGTCTATGATGGGAAAACGCTCCTTTAAAACCCAAAAGAGTAAGCATAAGGTTTCGCTGATGGGTTTAAAAAAGGAATTAGGACTGAGCACGTCATCGAGATAACCTCTTTTAAAAGCAGGAAAATTTGATGACTACAAAGTTTCAAAGGAACAAAGCTAATTCATTTAAAGCGAGCAAGTAAACAAAAGTACTTTCAAAATCTTACTTCATCGAAACAAACTTCGAAATCAATGTGGAAAGCTATCAATCAGATAACCAACAATTCATCATCAATTCCACTATTCAGAACATTTCTCCTGATCACCTAAATACTTATTTTACAAACCATAACCGACTCATTGATAAAACAAAATAATGTTGAACAAAGTTCTCTAGAAAAACTAAAAGCGTTTGTAGATCCAAATATCAATTCAAACATGAATATTCCACCACTGAATATAGCTGAAGTTTATCAGACCCTCCTACGATTTAAAACAAACTAGCAGTCGAGGTCCAGATGGTCTGGATGAATAAATTATCAAAATTGCAGCTCGAATTATGGCTGAAATACTCACATATCTATAACTTGTGTATTGCAAAATGGCCAAAATAGTTCCTTTTTATCAATCTGGTGACTCTTCAAACCCATGTAACTATAGGCCAATATATATGCAATATCAATTTTATCAATTATATCCAAACCACTAGAAAAACATATACACAAATATCCTAGCCAACATTTAGAACTTTACAGTCTTTTGATTGATAAATAGTCAGGATTTAGGAAAAATCATTCATGCCTCACGGCTTCTACTAGCATTGTAGGTACCTGGCCCAATAATATGAATAATAACAAATTTTGTGGAGCCCTCTTTGTAGACTTTGCCAAAGCCTTTGATGTCATCAATCATGAACTTCTATGGAGAAAACTATCGCTCTATGGAATATCTGATAACAGTATGATGCTAATTAGATCATTCCTGCATAACAGATAACAATATGTTTTGATCAATACCACAAAACAAAGACACTACCTGTAAAATATGGAATACCACAAGGGTCTGTTTTATGCCCACTTTATATATATATATATATATATATATATATATATATATATATATATATATATATATATTATATATATATATATATATATATATATATATATATATATATATGCATATATTAATGACCTTCCACTCTACATCAAAGAATCGTGTGAACTTTTTTGTGACGACACTACAATTCATACTAGTCACACCAGCCTTAACAAAATATCTACTTCAGTACAAGATAGCTTGATGCTTTGAGCAAATGGTGCAATTATAATGTCACTTAATCTCTACAAGACCAAAGTTATACTTATTACAACAAGACAAAAAAGACAAAACATGACAACTAGACTTCCACCTATATCAATCAACAATGAAACTATTGAGGATCTAGGAAGTTGATAGCCATAAACTTCTAGGTGTAATGATTGATAACAACCTTTCATGGATGACGCACTTAATAAATAAATTATGCAAAACATTTTCCAAACAAGTGTACAAACTATGCAAAATCAAACACTTCATCAACATATATGCCAGAAAAGTATTCTTACATGCTTACATTTTATCTTCCACTAATTATTGTTCTACACTTTTTGATACAACCAGTGCCAATGTTCTAAAACCTCTTAACAGCATGTGCAAATGAGCGCTCAAAGCAGTTCTCTTAAAATCGTCTATCTTAACTTCAACAGACTATAAAAAAAACTTGAGGTTCTTCCATTAAAAGATCTGCTCACCATAAATAAAGGAATATTTATGCTTATAATTATCACGGACAGGATAGCCTAATAGTCAGAACATTGCGCTGGCAATTTGACAACCCGTGTTCGATTCCCGGTGGAGGGGATTTTCCCCCTGGAGTTAAAATCAGTGCTGACTCCAGCCTCCCGAAAGTCCTTCGGATGAGACTATAAACCAAGGCCCCGTAATGCCAACGCACGCAGATCATCTTGCGCACACGTTAAATCCTGTTCTGCTTTTCGTAAGAGTAGGCCATCATGTGCCGGTGGGAACAGATGACAAGATTTACAAAACTGCATACACATGGGGGCTGGATGTAAAAAAAGCACACGAGTGCTTATTCCATTATCCTCGATATAAAATATGAATATAAAAGAATAAACAGGACATGCTCCACAAGCCCTCCAATCTAAATTCCACATAATGTCGCAATATCCTACCAAAATTCAACAACCAATAACTAGAATTGACATCTTTAAATCAAGCCTTGCCTACTCAGGTGGCTTACTCTGGAACATACTTTCAGCACACATGAAAACATCCCAGAGGAAAGAAACTTTCAAGAAAGCCATTTATACCGTACCCCACCTCGAAAATACTTATTAATATGCTCGGAAATACTTATTAATGTGATAAAAAATACTTATTAATTTCCTCAAAAATACTCATTAATATGCTTACGCAACAGAACCCTTACTACATTGTTTAAATATTTTTTTTTTTTTTTAAACTGAAGACTTGTATGTTGTTTGAAATCCATGTTATTAGCAATCAACTGAACATTTCTTAGTAAGATTGTTTTAGTTGCTCTGTTAGGATTTGTATTTTTGTGTGTATTATTATTATTCGAAAATATTATCTTGATTTTTCCATCATGTATTACACTATTTGAAAACGTATTAGGTTGAGTCTACTTGCTAGACAGTCTTTTATATAGATGTTTCTATACATACTATATCTTGAGGCGTTTCTGTCTGCCTGCACTTGTAGTTACATTGTTCTTTGTTTGCTTATTTGTTTGGGTATTTCTCTTATTGATAAATTATTTTTGTGTGTGAGATCAGATTTTGAGACTTTCCTGTCATCAGCTACGATGTGATAGAATCGCATATGTAGCCTCGGGAGTACTGAATAGGGAATCTTAGTTTTCCTACTCTTATTGTGATGGACATCAATAATTGAGCATGCATTATTCGCTCGCTCTCTCTCTCTCTCTCTCTCTCTCTCTCTCTCTCTCTCTCTCTCTCTCTCTCTCTCTCTCTCTCTCTCTCTTCTCTCTCTCTCTCTCTCTCTCTCTCTCTCTCTCTCTCTCTCTCTCTCTCTCTATGAACGAGGGTATTTGTGTGTGTGTGTGTGTGTGTGTGTGTGTGTGTGTGTGTGTGTGTGTGTGTGTGTGTGTGTGTGTGTGTGTGTGTGTGTGTGTGTGCGGGCGTGTGTGTGTGTGTGTGTGTGTGTGTGTGTGTGTGTGCGTGTGTGTGTGCGTGTGTGTGTGTGGAGGGGGGGGGGGGTGCGTGCGCGCGTGCGTGTGTGTGTGTGTGTGTGTGTGTGTGTGTGTGTGTGTGTGTGTGTGTGTGTGTGTGTGTGTGTGTGTGTGCAAAAACCAGCAAATATCTCGAAAAGAAAATTACAGGGTTAGCGTGACTATGCAGTACTGGAATTCAAATCAGCAGAGTTGCCGTGATAACTACCTTGATGGTAAATGTAATAATGAATGTTACAAATGTTTTCTCCCAGTCTAGTTGGTATGTTTGATTTGCTATGATTGTAAAATATTTTTCTGATTCTCAGCTTGCTTTATTTACATAAAAGATGATGGTGATGTAAATGTTGAAGACAATGGTGATGTAAATGCTGAAGATGATGGTGATGGTGGTGTCAATGTTGAAGATGATGATGATGGTGATGAAAACTCTGAAGATGATGGCGATGTAAATGATGAAGATAAAGGTGATGGTAATGTAACTGCTGAAGATGATGGTGCCGGTGATGTAACTGTTGAAGATGATGGAGATGGAGATGTAAATGTTGACAATGATGGTGATGTAAATGTTGAAGATGATGGTGATGTAAATGTTGAAGACTATGGTGATGGTGATGTAAATATTGAAGATGATGGGGATGGGGATGTAAATGTTGAAGGTGATGATGATGTAAATACTGAAGATGATGGTGATGGTGTTGCAAATGCTGAAGATGATGGTGAGGTAAATGTTGAAGATGATGGTGATGTAAATGCTAAATATGATGGTGATGTAAATGTTGAAGATGATGATGATGTAAATGCTGAAGATGATGGTGATGATGAGGATGCAAATGCTGAAGATGATGGTGTTGTAATTGTTGAAGATGATGGTGATGTAAATGCTGAAGATGATGGTGCTGGTGATTTAAATGTTGAAGATGATAGTGATGTAAATGTTAAAGATGATGGTGATGTACATGCTGAAGATGATGGAGATGTAAATGTTGAAGATGATGGGGATGGTGATGTCAATGCTGAAGATGATAGTGATGTATATGTTGAAGATGATGGTGCTGGTGATGTAACTATTGAAGATGATAGTGATGTAAATGCTGAAGATGATGGTGCTGGTGATATAAATGTTGAAGATGATGGTGATGCAAATGCTGAAGATGATGGTGAGGTAAATGTTGAAGATGATAGTGATGTAAATGCTGAAGATGATGGTGATGTAAATGTTGAAGATGATGGTGATGTAAATGTTGATGGTGATGGTGATGTAAATGCTGGAGATGATGGTTATGCATATGTTGAAGATGATGGTGCTGGTGATGTAACTGTTGAAGATGATAGTGATGCAAATGCTGAAGATAATGGTGATATAAATGTTGAAGATGTGGGTGATGTAAATGCTGAAGATGATGGTGATGTAAATGTTGAAGATGATGGTGATGTAAATGTTGAAGATGATGATTATCGTGATGTAAATGCTGAAGATGAAGGTGATCTAATCTAAAAGATGATGGTGATGTAAATGCTAAAGATGATGGTGATGTGAATGTTGAAGATGATGGTGATGTCAATGTTGATGATGATGTCAATGATGAAGATGTTTGGAGATGTAAATGATGAAGATGAGGGTGATATACATGTCGAAGATGTTGGTGATGTCAATGCTGAAAATGATGGTGATGGTGATGTAAATGCTGAAGATGATGGGGATGGTGATTTAAATGCTGAAAATGATGGTGATGGTGATGTAAATGCTGAAGATGATGGTGATGTATAATGTAGAAGATGATGTTGAT
>JASPKP010003028.1:0-10000 GCA_030674155.1 Stramonita haemastoma | reverse complement strand
AAACAACCACCAGCCCTAAACTAACCAAAATAAATCCAACAATAATAACAAACAAACAAACAAACAAAAACTCAAGAAGAAAGAACAGAAAAACGATAACAAAGTGACACACACAGAGGGCAAAATCCCCCAATATAATAATAACAAGCAAGCAGCCAACAAAAAAGCATAACAATTCAAGTAACTGGAAACATCATTCCTACAGCATCCATCAAGAAAACAAATCATATAAATCAGAACATTTTTGTCAAAGGTAGAGAGAGGAGAAAACTGGACCATAAAATTCATTGTTATGAGAGAGAGAGAGAGAGAGAGAGAGAGAGAGAGAGAGAGAGAGAGAGAGAGAGAGAGAGAGAGAGAGAGAGAGAGTATAGAGACAGAGAGAGAGAGACAGAGAGAGACAGAGAGAGATAGAGAAGACAGACAGACAGAGAGAGAGAGAGAGAGAGGCAAGGCAAGGCAAGGGAAGGCAAGGCAAATTCTTTTATGAGAGAGAGAGAGTGTGTCTGTTTGCTGTGTGCGTGTGTGTGTGTGTGTGTGTGTGCTCTGAAACCTTCCTTAACAGAAACCAAAGTTGTGGTAATTATAAATGTAAGCAATAAAAACAGCTAAATATACAGAAACGAAATGAAAAATGTCAGTCACAATACACAATGATTTATTCCCATTCACTCTTTTTGTGTTAACCCCCCCCCCCTCCCCTCATCTAAACAAACCAAAAACGAACAAGCAAAATTTAACACCCCATTAATTATGCTAAACTTGCACAAATACCATATGTGGTCCACGGGAGATAAATGTGAATTCTCAGAGGACCCAGACGGAGGTTAAGTACCCTGAATTAGTCGTCAAACTGTAATGTGGTCTCTGTCTCAATTTAATCTCTGCCTCTGTCTCAATTTAATGTCAAGAGGTCCTGGGTTTGATTCTATTCCAATCTAGACTTTTCCTCCTTCCCCTAGACCAGGAGTAGAGGTCTGGGTGCTAGTCTTTCGGATGAGATGATACAAACCTGAGGGCCCCTATGGGACATGCATTCTATCTATCTATCTATCTATCTATCTATCTATCTATCTACCTACCTACCTACCTACCTACCTACCTACCTACCTACTATCTTATCTATCTATCTATCTATCTATCTATCTATCTATTTATCCCTTAGCCCCTACACTGCGCTGTTGACGAGCAGCGCTCGTCATAGAAACCGCCACCTGCAATGCTGTGTTGAGGAGCGCCCCTCCTCATGAACCAACGCTCTCTCTGTTTCGCTCAGCATTGCTGAAAATCCTTCTTATTATGATTTATTTAGCTCCCTTGGTGTATCTTCAACCCATGAGTCCCATTTGTTCAAGTTATTTGCATATTTTATGACGTTCAATCGGCAAGGTAAACAAGGTACTGCCAAGTTCAGTTTTTAGGTTTTCGAAGCAATGGCTGTCCCTCAACTGACTTACACAGTTGCCGAAGTTATTGATGAAATTTATAGAGATCAAGATAGTGGAGATTAGGGTTTGTTTTGTTGTTGTTTTTTTTATTCAGTTGACATCGAACTTTGCGAAGTTGATGCAAATGACTCGAGTTTTGATCCGGAAGAAACTTCTGCGTACTGGTGGTCTGAATCGGAACATGAAGATCGTATTGTTCGAGATGCAGTTTGGGTATATTTGAGGGCTTTATTCGTTTTTATAACATATTTATATTGCTTTTTTTCTCTGTTTATTCATAAACAGAACAACTAAATGTGTGTATCGAATGGTTGCACTTTGGTCAGGGCTTGGTCAGTGAGCGAGCGAGCCAGTCACTGAGTGGCCGATGTGTTTGATCTACTTTGAAGTGGTTGCGACCTGGTGTGTCACTTGTCACCTAGGCTACTCGTTAGCTGTCAGTTATCAGTGTGTGTGTCTGTTTGTTTTGTTGATGAGCTATTGTTCTTGCTGACATCTGCCCTGGCTCCCTGGCTGTGTGTTTGTGTGAAGAGCAGGTGTGTGTGTGTGTGGGGGGGGGGGGGGGGGGGGGGGGGCGCGCGTGCGTGAGTGCCTGCGCGCGCACGTGTGTCTGTCTGTCTAATTATATATTTTTAAAATTGTCACAAATACAATCTTCATTCAATTTCCTTTCATTCAGTATATACTTTTATGTAGCTATCTTAAGAATTTCCTGAATTAAAAGCAATTGAAAATCATATGCGTGATTTTTGTCTGTTTCTGAAAATTTCTTCAGCATAGGCCTGAGCAAAATAGGTCAGCAGCAAAAAGGTTAGTCTGGTGACCCTGCCAACACCCCTGAAGACTTGGCAACCAGTTCCCTCCATTCCTATCTCTGTGTTGCTTTTCTCAAAATTTTGTTGAGTTCAAGGCCTGTCCATTCTTGGTGTTGTCCTCCATCTCTTCCTTGGTCTTTCTTCCTTTTTTGTAAACTTATATTTTTGCATCCTTGGCATCTCCTACAGAGACCACATAAGCAACGAAGAAGTGCATAAGAGAATCCAGTAAACCATTGGTTGTTAGGAAATTCTTCTATCAATTGTAAAGAAGCCTAAACTTAAATTGTATGGGCATGTAACAAGATCAAAAGGACATGCAAAAACAATACTGCAAGGCACTGTCCAAAGAGGAAGAAAAAGAGGCAGACCAAAGAAGAGATGGGAGGACAACATCAGCGAATGGACAGGCCACTGGCTTCGTGTGGGTCTGTCTTTCAGATCATTAATACCACAATGGATTATGACACACTGGTTTCTTCATATCACACTTTGCTTTGATAGACTGGTGAATCTCCCCAATTTTTGGTGTGTTCACTTTTACTGCATCAAAGCCATAGGAGTGACCTAGGCCTAGTCACTTGCTGTTAATTCCATGCAGAACCGAATTGTGAACTAGGCTAGGACTACCGTAGGGAGACTAGAATTCTCCTCCATACGAGCCATAATGACATTGACTATCTTACAACCTTACTACAAAAATGAACTGATGACCTTGTCAAATGGACTGAACTGAACCACATGTCTATCCACCCCAAAAAACAAAATGCATGCTTATCACCACCAGACAAAAGCGACAAAATTTACCACATAAACTATTTCCAATTCACATAAAAAAGGAAGCAATCGAACAAACCTCTCACCACAAAGTTCTAGGAGTGACAATTGATGAAAATCTCAGCTGGTTCTACCACATATCTCATCTATGCAAATACATGTCCAAAAAAGTCTACCAGTTGATTAAAATTAAACACTTTCTTGGTTACCATTCAAGGAAACTGTTTTTTCAAGCTTATATACAATCCTCAATAGACTATGCTGCAACCCTGTGGGACTCTGCCAGTGCAAATATCATGAAACCGTTACTAAGTCTGTATAAACTGGTCTCAAACTGGTCCTTCTGAAGAAAACAACCTTGCTAGAAGGGGATTATACTCAGTTAAATATCCTTCCCCTACACCAAAGACTAAAATATAACAAAGGCATCATCATGTTTAAGATACTGACAGGAAATGTCCCCACATCATTAAAAGACAAATTCCCGATGAATCATTCCAGAAATACGATAAAGCCAAGTGTCCCAATCCCAAGAATAGACTTGTTCAAAACTAGTCTACTATACTCAGGCCCTACGCTATGGAACTCCCTCCCTGACTCAATTAAACAGCATCAATCATTAACAACCAGAATTTTATTTAACGTCATCATTGTTTTTTGACGTAAGTCTAGGTCGGTGTTGGGCTATTTGGCTTTTAGGCCCAGGTCTATCAGGCTTCAGAGACATTTTTAGTGGTGTGGCAGTGCTGGGAGAAGGCAGGGGTTGTTTCACTGCTTCTTCATAGGTGGTGGCTGGCAGGGAGGATCGTGCAGCCAAAGAGTCCGTCTGGGTTCCTCTGGTCACCATGCTGAAGATTCGTTTGTGCTGGCTTTGGGTAGGTACCGGCAGCCTCTCTTTAGCTTTGCTGGAAATCTCCCCAGGAGGGTAAAATCGTACATTTTTCATGTATAATTGCTCATATATATGAACATAAATAACAAAGTTGTTGATATGGAAATAAAGATTGATCTTTCCTCTATTGATGTGTGTAATTTGTTTTTGTTATGAATGCAACAACACAGAACTAACGATTGGACAAAGTGTCAAGCAGCCAAAGTGTCAAGGGGCCGAAAAATCTTACCACGCGTTGCAAAATTTCAGCCTGCTCAAATTGCTAGAAGACAGTGACCTCGAATCATTTTCAGTTTTATGGGTTACACATGCCCCGCTTCATGCAAATTAGGGCAGTTGAACGGTCAAAACCTGTTCTTCATTTCCCTATATTTAAAAAAAAAAAGAAAAATGATCCTTTGTTGGTGTTTAAACACCTCAAAACTAGGCACACTTTGAGAATTGATATCTGCAGATCTGTTTAACGCAACTATAGCGTCTTTCCATGCGTCTTTCCATGCGATTAAAGTTTATTCTTTTCTGATTTCAATCCTATACCAAGCGTAGCTATACAAACGTGGGATTTTACTGCAGGCCAGGTGTAGTATGACTCGTTGCGACATCCAAAGACTCCCGAACTATGGCAGCGAACAGGCCATGGAAAGTCATAGAAAGTCATATCCACGAAGAAGCTAGTAAATTTATACTCAAAAGATGTCCTATTGGTGGGGAAAAAGGTCAAAATGGTTTAATAAAGAATTAATAAACAAAAAAGGAATGTAGAAAGAAGCTCATGTTTTAGAGCAACTAGAAAAGAAGCTGAATGGCTAATATATGTCACAGCGAGAAAACAGTATATCTTTTGAAAACTTTAAGAACATACTTTTAGAAAACAGAAAACTGAAACACTAGCTAAAGAAACTAGCAAGAGGGCAAATTTTTGGAATGAGCTCAGTCAAATAGGTTGTGTAAATAAAGAACATGCAGTAAATAATATTACTAATGATGAGTGGTATAAACATTTTAAAACTGTTTTTCAGGGGGGGGGGGGGGGGGGTAGTGAAGAGCTAGTAAGGGACTTCAGCAGTAATGAACCTCTTAGAGGAAACAGATCATGTTTTAGATACAGAAATATCAGAAGCAGAAGTTATTCAGGCAGTTAAACAAACTTAAAGATAGAAAAGCGTTACCTCTTAACATATACACACCTAGATACATACCGATCCACTGTCATCATTTTGTCAGTCAGTCTGTTTGTCTGTCTGAAAAAAAAAGAGGTAGAGAAAATGTTATTAAAAGAAAACAAGGTTGGAATGGGAAAAGCTTGCTTTGGAATGCGTGTGCAGGTAAAGCTGAGAGGTCGGGTGAGGGTGATGGTGATCATAGCGGCCTTGGGAGTGTGGTCACTGACCAGCTGTACTCTGCTATCCGGGTCAGTCTTTTAAATCAAATATTTATTACTCGTCTATTTATTCTTTAATATTGAGCGTAATAGAAGAAGCACGTGATTTTTTTTTACATCTAATCCTCGTGTGTATGCACATTTGTAAATCTTGCCATCTGTTCCCACCGGCACACAGTGGCCTACTCTTACAAAAAGTGGAACAGGATTTAACGTGTGTGCAAGATGTTGTGCGTGCGTTCACACACGGGGCCTCGGTTTATAGTCTCATCCGAAGGACTTTTGGGGAGAGTGGAGTCAGCACTGATGTTAACTCCAGGAGAAAAAAATCTCGAAATGGAAACGAACCGGCGTCGTAGGATCGCAGTGTTCTGACCACTAGGCTGTTCTCTCCTCCCTTTGGTGAATGGGTGTCATTTCTTTTCCCCCTTGTTTTTTGCTATTTCTCCAAGGTTTACCACTGGTGATTTTTTTCATATGTAACCTTTTTTTTGGCCACTACTAAGATTGCCACATTTAGATACTTCCCAGAGCATGTCTAAACAAACAACTCACCCCCCCAACCCCCCAAAAAAACAACAACAACAACAACCAACAACAACAAAACCAAGAGAAAAAAAACTAACCCCCAAACAAAATGCACCAGTATGCCTGTGGTTCTGTTTTTGTTTGTTTTGTTTTTTTCTTTCGGAGGTTGTTTTAAATTTTGTCATCAGTTCTTACGGACATGAATAGCCTGCGCTTTTGAAAGGCAAAACCGGTTTTATTGTGCGTGCAAAATGTTCAACAACAAAAAAGAAAAAAGATTTTTTTTCAAAAAAGAAAAGGAATTTTTTTGGGAAAAAAAACTCCAGGGGGAAAATTCCCTTGAACAGTGTCTGGGTGGTGGCTCCAACTTGTGGGAGATGTACTGAATTAACAGTAATGCGTCCTTCGTCTGTCTGTCGTTTTCTGTCTGTCTGTCTGTCTGTCTGTCTGTCTACTTTTCTTGTCTGTTTGTCTGCCTGTTTGCCAGACTGTCTGCGTGTCTGTCTATTTATTTATTTATCTATTTATTTATTTATTCTTTTATATTGAGGATAATGGTATAAGCACTCATGTGCTTTTTTTACATCCAGTCCCCGTGTGTATGCAGTTTGTAAATCTTGCCATCTGTTCCCACGGGCACACAGTGGCATACTCTTACGAAAAGCGGAAGAGGATTTAACGTGTGTGCAAGATGTTCTGCGTGCGCTCGCACACGGGGCCTCGGCTTATAGTCTCATCCGAAGGACTTTTGTGTAGAGTGGAGTCAGCACTGATAACTTCAGAGCAAAAATCCCCTCAAACAGGGAATCAAACCAGGTAGTGAAATTGTGAGGCAATGTTCTGACTACTAGGCTATCCCTTCCTCCTATTGTGGATGGGTGTCATCTCTGACCCCTCTTTGTTTCTCTGCTTTTCTCCAAGGTTTAGCACTGGTGATTTTTTTTTCATTATTGTCTAACCTTATTTTTTTGCCCACTATTAAGATTGCCGCATTTAGAGACTTCCAGAGGATGTCTAAACAAGCAAAAAAGAAAAAAACACCCCCAAAACCAAAAGAAAAAAAAACCCAAAACAAAGGACACCGTGTGCCTGTTGTTCTGGTTTAAAAAATTATTTTTTTGTTGGTTGTATTAAATTTTGTCATCAGTTCTTACCGGCATAAATAGCCTTCTCTTTTGAAAGGCAAAACGGGTTTTCATTGTGCACGCAAGATGTCCTGTGTGCCATGACACACATGCCTCGGTTTATAGTCTCATCCCAAGAACTTTCAGGGGAGTGGAGTCGGCACTGATGTTTAACTCCAAGGGGGAAAAAAAGAGGAAAAAAGAAAAAAAAACCCAAAACATTCAAAAAAGAAAAAAAGGAAAGAAAAAGAGGAAAAAAAGAAAAAAAAGGAAAATAAAAAAAGGAAAAATATAAATAAAATGGGTGGTGGCTGAACTTGTGCGGAGATGTAATAAATCAACAGTAATGCGTCCTTGTGTCTTTCTGTCTGTCTGTCTGTCTGTCTGCCTTTCTCGTCTGTTTGTCTGCCTGTCTGCCAGGCTGTCTGTGTGTCTGTCTGTCTATCTGTCTGTCTCTCGCTTTTGTTCTCTCATGTAAAAAAACTTTCCCCGACAAAATGTGGAGATGTCCTTCTGTCAGCGTGTCTGTCTGTTCTCTGTAAAAAAGTAAAACTTTTTTTTTTTTACCTCTGCTCAGAGAGTTTTTGTGTTAAATTGGTCTTGTCTTCACTTGATTGGTTAACTTTTGTGGTCTGTCATTGATTTCTTGATTGATCAATAATTGAATAGCAATTTGAGGGATTCATTTCATTGTACTATATTACGTTGACTTGTTTATCAATTCATTGATTTCTTTGTGTTTCTGTTATTTGTTTTCCCCATAAGTGACTGGTGTCTAGAAGAAGCATCTAGGCTTATCCAATTACCCTCAATAAAATATTCAAGTTAAATTTGAGTTTGAGTTTGAGTTCTCTCTCTCTGTCTCTGTCTTTCTCTGTCTCTGTTTTTTTGTCTGTCTGTCTGTCTGTCTGTCTGTCTGTCTCTGTCTCTCTCTCTTGCGGGGACTGGATGTAAAAAAGCACACGAGTGCTTATCTATTATCCTCGAATAAAAGAATTTTGCCTTGAATTTTGCCTTGTCTCTCTCTCTGTGTCTCTGTCTCTCTCTCTTTCTTTCTCTCTTCTCTCTCTCTTCTCTCTCTCTCTCTCTCTCTCTCTCTCTCTCTCTCTCTCTCTCTCTCTCTCTCTCTCTCTCTCTCTCTCTCTCTCTCTCTCTCGGGGCCATGGCCTTATTTTGAATAAATTATTGTCATTGTCATTGTCTCTCTCTCTCTGTTCCTCTAGGTGGGGTAAAGTGGTGAACCTATTCTCAGTCCACCCCTCCCCCGTAGAGGACTCCCCCACAGTCTGCGGACAGGGAAGCAGGCCGACTCTGAAAGTTTGGGAAGCACACAACAAGATGACAGAGGCAGACCCTCTACAATCTTCTCAAAGTGGGTGATGCATGGGTCAATTGGACGATCGAAGATTATCATCGCGCTCACCATCCATCGACTTATAATAATAATTATATATCCCCCACCCTGCCAAAGTGTATACATACATAACCTGTATGTGTGTGTGTGTGTGTTGTGTGTGTGTGTGTGTGTGTGTGTGTGTGTGTGTGTGTGTGTGTGTGTAAATGTGTCTAAGTGTGTGTGTGTGTGTGTGTGTGTGTGTGTGGTGTGTGTGTGTGTGTGTGTGTGTGTGTGTGTGGCCAACTCCACTCTCCCCAAAAAGTCCTTGGGATGAGACGAGAAACCGAGGTCCCGTGTGCCAACGCGCGCAGAGCATCTTGCGCACACGTTAAAAAACCCGATCCGCTTTTCGGAAGAGAAGGCCATTGTGTGCCAGTGGGAACGGATGATAAAATTGACAAATTTGCATACACACGGGGACAGGATGTAAAACAAAAAAAAGCACAGGAGTGCTTATTCCAATATCATTGAAATAAAAGAATAAAAAATAGTAATAAGAAGGATTCGTCTGGGTTTTTTGAAGGTCCTGGAAGAGTAGCAACAGCAGCAAGCAGCAGCAGCAGCAGCAGCAACAGCAGCAGCAGCAGCAACAGCAAGCAGCAGCAACAGCAGCAAAAGCCTCTCCTCTGCCATCTCTGGGAGATGAGTTAGCCCTGACAGTCAGTCAGTTCACGGGGGAGGAGGAGGAGGAGAGGGAACGGGGCAGAAGTAGGGCGGTGGAAGGAGTGGTGAGGAGACTGTCCACTTCTGGTTTGAAGCGACAAGCGGCATTTGACATCCTCAGCCACTACCATAAGGACGGGCTGTTTGACTATCGGGAGGTGGCCAGGTAGGCTACGTGTGTGTGTGTGTGTGTGTGTGTGTGTGTGTGGTGTTGTGTGCGTGCGTGCGTGCGTGCGTGCGTGCGTGCATGTGTGCGTGCGTGCGTGTGTGGTGTGTGTGTATGTGTGTGTGTGGGGGGGGGGGAGAGGGGGCTTTTAAATGCATTCGTTTTTGCTTTTTTTTTTTTTTTGATCTTGTATTATCTTCTAGCTGTAGTTTATTTCTAAAGTTGCTGTAATCATGTTAGTTAAATGATTTTGATGAAATCATTTTTTCTCCCTAGATAGATGGCTTGATGAAAAGAGCAAATCAATGCTTATTCAATGTACTATCTAAAAATAAAAATTTGACTTTGACTTGACTTTCACACACACACACACCACACACGCATCACACACACACACACAACACACACCACACACACACACACACACACACACACACAGCATCAACACACACACACACACACACACACACACACACACACACACAACACACAGCACTTACAAAGTCCCTCATATCACACAACAGAGAAAGTTGCGGAGTCAAAGGAAAGGTACCCAGCATGCATGCAAAGCTCCCTTATTTCTACATTGCATCATGCCTTTTATGCAGCATCTGCTGACGGAACCTCTGTTAGCACTGCTGGGTCCTAAAGACTTGTGTTAGCACTGCTGGGTCCTAAAGACTTGTGTTAGCATTGCTGGGTCCTAAAGACTTGTGTTAGCATCTGGGTCCTAAAGACTTTGTTAGCATTGCTGGGTCCTAAAGACTTGTGTTAGCATTGCTGGGTCTAAAGACTTCTGTTAGCATTGCT
>JASPKP010003027.1:5000-21104 GCA_030674155.1 Stramonita haemastoma | reverse complement strand
TGTTCTGCACACGTTCGCACACAGACCCTGGGTTCAGAGTCTTGTCTGAAGAACTTACAGGGTATGAAGTTCAATACTTTTTTTTTCTGCCATCTTCTGTGACGTTTCATGCCTACTCTTCCCGCCCTGCTAATTTCAATCTTTCCGCCACAGCCATGCAAAGACATGTGTGGCATTTTCAGGGTCAAAAGTCCACAGGGAGACTAGCAATGTCAGGCCCACCCTGGGGCCACCAGCCAGAGGGGCAAGAAATAAACATCACTGTTGCTGGGGAAAAGTTTGATACTAGTCTATGGCAAATTTTATGGTCAATACATTGTGGATGCTTTTGAAGTTGGTCTTACCATTAAAAAAAATCTACTGAAGGGAAACACATTAGCATGTATTATAGATGCCCCTCCCACAGTCGAAAACCAATTTTTAGTGAAAACATATTTTGATCTATACATTTCCTAGTACTATAGCTCTTGAAAATTGAGTTTAATTCTATTTCCAGTCTCAGCATGTTTATCGCGTGAAATTTGGGCTTCTCTCCCAGGAGGGAGAGAGTGCGTTGCCACAAAAGCAGTGCCATTCATGAAAAAAAAAAAAGGTCCTGCTTTTTTTTTTTTTATAGTGTATTTGTTTCCCATTAGAGTGCCTTTTCTACAGAGTTTTGATAGAAAAACACTTTCTTGGTGTCATGGGTTCTTTTACTTGCACTGAATGCGTATTGCATGCAAGACCTTGTTCAATTTGATCCGAAAGACGTGCCACCAGATCACCACTCAGTCTAGTGGGTGGGGTAAATTTTCGGGCAAAAACGGGGATCAAACGCAAGAACACTGATCCCCCCAATTATCAGTAATGGACAACAATGACATCATTGATAGAAGGGATAATATAAGATTCAATTCCTCCAGTCTTTAACACATGAATAACGACACGCAACTTTATTGCATGAAAATATCGATTATTTTTTTATGTACTTATTGTCGGTATTTTTCTCTCAAGAAAAGGCCAAGTACAACTCAAATGTCGAGTTAAGCAATCTAAACTGCATTAACAAAAAATGTTTAATATCAGAAATTGTGGATAAACTTTAAATGACTACAATAACAACACGTTAAAAACTCGTTCCGCCTTTGGGAAGAGTTGGCCGTTCTGTGCTGGTAGGAAGGAATTTATTTTTTTTTTAGAACCGCATGCCCATAGGTGTCGTGTTTAGACATCATTCTTGACCTCGGAATGTGCCTACCTTAACGGTGGGCAGGGTAAAAAACGGTCGCAAACACAAAATCTCAACTTCAGTGAACTTTGGAGTACTAGCCGGAGATCGAAAACTATTATAGATGCTAAAATTCACAAACATAAGAAACAGGCAAAAAAATATTATTCCATTTATTATTGTCAGTTCTGTTGTGAAAACATCAAACCTGCCCCGCAAAAAACCTTCAGCAAGAAAATGCATGAACATTTCTTAAAACACAAGATGTCTATTTGCACCTGTGGGTGTAAAGATGCCTGCCTACCATTAGATATAAAGATCGTGTATCCAAAAAAATCTTTCGTTTTCCATTTCCCAGTTCTACAGCTCTCTATTTGACAATATTGAAAAACCGGCTGTAATTACGCTTTCTTTGGGGGGGAGGGGGGTAGAAGTTAAGGTCTTAAACTCACACTAAAAACTTTCCCTTATATCTTGCTTTAACTTTATGAGCAAAACCAATTTTAACTAGAAAGTCTGGCTGTGTGTGTGTGTGTGTGTGTGTGTGTGTGTGTGTGTGGTGTGTGTGTGTGTGCGTGCGCGCGTGCGTGTGCGTGTGCGTGTGCGTGCATGTGCGTGGGTGCGTTCTTGTAAGGTCTTTTCACAAATTGTGATATTAGACGGAAATGAGGGAGAGAGAGACAGAGACAGAGAAAGACAGAGGGGAAGGGTGTGTGAATGTCAGGGGAGGAGGGTGTAGTTGGTAATGTATGGAAGATGGAATTTCAGGGGATCAATAGGGCCTACTTGTGGATTGATAAAAAAAAAACCCTTAACGTTACTTACCTACTAAACTACAATGAACAAAAAGGAAAATGCAGTTCTAACAGTTCCTAACAAAACCACGCGTGCGTGCGTGCATGCGTGCGTGTGTGCGTACGCGCGCGCGCGAGAGTGCGTATCCTGACAGTTCCAAAACCATTCTGGTTCATGACACAGCTGTGCCATTCAGGATGCAACACCACTGAATAGGCCTGGTTGGTTTATGACACAACTAGACCACATCGGGCTAAGACACAGGTCCCGTTTGTGAACATACCAAATCACTCCCTGTTCTCTTGATTAACATTTCTTGGCAGCAGTTGTCAAGAAATATACAAAAGCAGGGTTTCCCTCCAAAGTTCTAATACAAATATCAATCCATACCTAATGGCCTAGTTACTCAGTAGCTACTTCTTACTAAAAAGTTACTTACCAGTACTGCTCTTCTTCATAGTCTTTATAAAAAAGAAAAGACAACAGCCAAAACGTGATGCTGATGTTCAGAATCCCACACATTTTGTTTTCCCGGCTGGTCAAGTGGTCCACACTGCATGCAGATGTCAGGCTGTTTGAAATGGCAAAGAAAAAAAAGAGAAAAGAAAAATCACATCAACTCACCAGACCTACCTCCACAGAGACATGATTTGCACGTGTAGTGTTGTGTCCCTAAATGTGTTTCCTGTCCCTAACTGGAGTCAGACCTTCAACTGCAAAACAACCTGAACCTAAATGAAACTGGACAATATTTCTAAAGTGCCCAGCACACCGCTTTCTGTCAATATGTTTGAAAAACCGACCAAAATGATAACCTTAAAAAGATACTGTCTAGATAAAAGATCAAACTCAAAACGAGTGCAAGACTTCCTGACTTTCCCTGAGTTAAATCTGTTGTATTGATATACACGCTCCTAAGGAGAATGTCAGATTCAGATTCCTTTGTTAAGCAATGTGCAGCCTGTGTACTGGCAGCCCATCTGGTAAAGGGAAGGAGAAGTTTATTAAGTTTCCACAGGAAGTTCCAGAACCCAGGGAGAAGGTTTTACCTCTCTTGAGCATGTTCACTATAGGACTTTGACCACTTTACGACACAACGCACACATAGCAGTGTTCAGCTTCAAGGTTTTGTTTAGCTGGTCACAAACGTTTTACCCTTTGGGTTTTTCTTTGGGTAGTGATTTGTAGGCTGCTTTCAGAAATGTATGTGTGCATGTGGCAACGGCCCTGCACTGTTCTGTAGTGCATCATATTGTATATTATTATCATTAATATTATGTGTAATACTATTTATTGTTGTGTACACTGTGTCAGCTTTCATTCTGACAGATTTGCTATATTCAAGGCAGGCTGCCCTCTTCGGGTCTGTGGTGTCGCCACAAGAACAGCGCCATGGAGATCAAAGATGATAGTAAAGTGTGTATGAATACTGTAGAGCACTCTCATGATGCCGTGGGCTCTGTTACTGCGCAAAAGTTGGGGTAGGACGAGACTCAAACAGGCCTTTTTGTCACATCTCGATATGTGCCTTGTTCTTGGGTTGTGTATGCGAGTGTACATAAGTGCGTGCGCTAGTGTTTTGTGCGGGTTTTTTGTGTTTGTGCGTGTGGTGACGGTACTGCACTGTGCTGTGGTGCATCATATAGTACATTATCATGAATATTATGTGTAATACTATGTATTGTTGCGTACACTGTGCCAGTTTTCGTCCCACAGACTTCGTATATTGAGCTAGGCTGCCTAGCGCCTCCTTTGGGGCTGTGGTCTCGCCACAAGGCCAGTGCCATGCATATGAAAGATGCTAGGAAAGTGTGTATGCATACAGTACAGCACTCTGTTGTCACATCTCCAAATATGCTTTATTCTTGAGGGAGAAGGGGGGTGGGGTATGCACGCCCATGCTTGCATGGGGTGTGTTTGCGTATTTTTGTGCGTGTGCATGTGGCGGTGACCCTGCACTTAGCCCTAGTGCATCATAATTGTTGTATAATTATTAGGCCCCTGTCAATAATATTCTATGTATTACTATGTGTTATTGCGTACACTGCACCAGCTTTCGTTCGAACAAATTTGCTATATTAAAGCCGGACTGCCCTCTTCTGGGCTGTGGTGTCACCACAAGACCTGTGCCACCCACATCAAAGATGTAGTAAAGTGTGTATGCATGCAGTAAAGCACTCTTTTTGGCGCCCTGGGCTCTGTTATTATGGAAAAGTCGGGGCAGGACGGACCTCAAACTGGCCCTTCGTCTCATCTTCTCGAAATACGCCTTATTCTTGGTATGGTATGTATGAAATCTCACATGATTAGATTTAGCATTTAGGGGGCATGGGATAGCCTAGTGGTCAGAACATTGCACTTGCAATTTGACGACCCGGGTTCGATTCCCGTTCGAGGAGATTTTTCCCCTGGAGTTAACATCAGTGCCGATTCCACTCTCCTCAAAAGTCTTTCAGATGAGACTATAAACCGAGGCCTCATGTGCGAACGCACGCAGAACATCTTGCGCACACGTTAAATCCTGCTCCACTTTTCGTAAGAGAAGGCCGTCGTGTGCCGGTGGGAACAGATGACAATATTTACGAAACAGTATATACGTGGGGACTGGATGTAAAAAAAGCACATGAGTGCTTATTCCATTATCCTTGGTATATAAGAATACATAAATCTAAAAGAATAAATAGAAAATAAAATAGAATGATGATTATGTGGGGCTAGAGGGAATAGGGTCTGTCTCTCTTGCTGCTCTGGCTGGAAGATCTATGGTCTAAGGGAAGCAAGAACGGGATATTGGTTTAACTGTATTATTGTCTCCCTTTTAACGGAGTTCTGATTTTTGCCAACATTAATTTCAGTTTGTATGTGCGGCGTATCACTGTGTATTCCCAAAATCTTCATTCTGAACAAATGTAGTTGCAATTTTTTCAACCACAAAAATTTCTTCTTTACCAATCTTAACAGACAGACAGACAGACAGACAGACACGCACACACACATACCATATCATTATGTTATAATATATGAATTTTTCTTTATCATCTATTCAATGAAAATGCGAGGAATACATTTTGTCCTCATAATTGAGAAAGGATTGAATTGGTAAATTTGACTATGGGGTTGGATTATCTATTTCATCATATATATTAATGCGAACGTGTGTGTGTGTGTGTGTGTGTGTGTGTGTGTGTGCGTGCGTGGTGGGAAGCAAAAGATATGATTGGATATTTTTGGTAGTTAATGTTTAAATGCTTAAATGATTGCTTTTGTTATTGTTTCATTGATTTATTTATGAACTTACTGATTAAATTATGTTTGTTTGGGTAATTTGTTTCTTGTTGTTGGTATTTTTGATTTTCTGAGGGCTTGATGTAAAGAAAAACCTTCTGACTTAGGCCTATTCAGTTAACCTCAATAAAATATTTGATAAAATATTCAAGTTCGAGTGTTCCCTGTGAGCGAATTTTGTTTGAATGTTCTGTAATAGCCACCTCTGGCTTCTTCCCTTCATGGTGTCAGTCATGAAAAATGACGGCAATCAAGATTAAATCACATCCGGTTGATCCCCTTGAGAAAGAAGGTGGTCCATTAATCCATACGGTAAACAGCCATAGCCACATAACCAACACCTGGGGTGAGAGAGCTGACACGTTATAAGCTTGTCCAACATGCCGACCGTAACCTAGGCAGCTAAGATGCGCTAAGTTAGTTTACTTTCCCTCCAAAGTGGTCACGCGCGAGGCGGCCCTGGCAGCTTGAGCAATAAGGGCATCCTGGTTGCTTTTCACTACTCCTCTGTCTGAAACGCCCAACTCCTACTCGTGATGGATAAGAGTGATTTATCAAATAAAAACAATACTTGTTGCCATCATCGTTTTAACTATGGAAGGTGGATATACGTGACAAAATATTTCTCACAGGCTAAAGAATACAGCATATAAGGCACAAAGCTCACAGCGATGTGAAACTTTAAAACGCCATTTTCTCGAAACTGCATCGAACCGTGAAAGCCCCTTCTGGCAAGCAACCCTCGAAATTTTGTCATCTGTTCCCACTAGCATACAATGGCCTACTCTTCCGAAAAGCGGAACAGATTTTAACATATGCGCAAGATGATCTGCGTGTGTTTGCAAAGGGAACCTCGGTTTATAGTCTCATTCGAAGGACTTTTGGGGGAGTGGAGTTGGCACTGATGTTAACTCCAGAGGAAAAATCCTTTTGAAGGAGATTCGAACCTGGGGGGCATCACTGACCACCAGGCTATCCTGTCCCTGTCTCCCATGTGTGTGTGTGTGTGTGTGTGTGTGTGTGTGTGTGTGTGTGTGTGTGTGTGTGTGTGTGTGGTGTGTGTGTGTGTGTGTGAAGGTCAAAGTCAAAGTCAAAGTCAAAGTCAAATTTTTATTTACAGATGGTACATTGAGTAAGCAAAACACTTGCTTTTTTCATCAAGCCATCTACAAAAGAAAATTATGTAAGAAAACAAAACGAAAGAGAAAAAAATCAACAATAATGACAACAATTATTACAGCAATAAAGAGAACTGAAATGATGATAATGTCAAAAGCTAGCAAACTAGCCAACTACACACTCCTTAACCAAAAGTTTAGCATATCAATATTTAAACATTTCAATATTGAAAATACATGCATACTAATAAACACTTGTTATCGACCAATCACTCACTCATGCCTGCTATATGTTACGTACCAATGTGAAACACACGCGCACACATACACAAATTCACACACACACACACACACACACACATACACACACACAAACACACGCACACGCACACACGCGCGCGCGCGCACGTACACACACACACACACTGCACAAATAACATATACAAACATTATATATACATGCAAACATATACATTTATCGCGCGTAAGTGCACCGGTGCATTATTCTGCGCAATAATAGCACAACAATACCCAGTGGTGAAAAAGTAAAATTTACAAGTCATTTTCAACACTGTTATTCATGAGATATATTTTTAAGTGTCTTTTAAATTGAGTTTTGCTAGTAGTACTTTTTAGATCAATTGGGAGATTATTCCATAAATGGCTACCGGAATACAAAAACTTGACTTGTAGAGGTCATTTCTGGGTCTCGGAAACGTTAGCAAATGATTATGCCTGTGCTGATTTATTTTGAAGGATTGTTTAATCTTTGGAGGTGCATTTCCTTTATAACATTATGCATGCACACAGCTTTGTTGAAAAAAAGTCTTTTACGGAAGGTCAGTATATATATTTGCTCGTAATCAGAAACAGTCAGTGAGCTTGACTTTAAGAGAACCAGCTTAAGTGCTCTTTTATATAAACTGTGGATAAATTTCAAATTTGTTTCACTGCATTTGTTCCATAGTGTTGATGCATAGTCAACAATAGGCAAAACATGGCCACAAAAGAAGAGTTTACGGGAATGGTTGTCGAGAAAGTTCTTTATCTTAGATAGCTGAAGTAACCTGTTAGAGAGACGTTTTCCCAGAGACAACAAGTGATTCGTCCAAGTCAAGCTCTTGTCAATAGTTAGTTAAAGTTAAAGTCTGTCCCGAGCCTAAGGCTCATCAGGCCAGTGCTTATCCCGGTTTCTGTGGCGTTAAGCGACTGAGAGTCATAGACTCCCCCCTGGATAGGACGCCAGTCTATCGCAGGGTTAACCCCCAACACAAGGTTGGTACCCCTTTTACACCTGGGTGGGGTGAGAAAATAGCCATAAAGTGTCTTGTCCAAGGGCACAACGCCATAGCCGAAAGCTGGGATCGAACCCGCAACCTTTAGATTACGAGTGCAACGCCCTAACCACTAGACTACGGCGGCGGCTCTTGTCAATAGTTATACCTAGTATTTTATGAGAATCCACTTCTTCAATTAATCCTTTGTGTGTGTGTGTGTGTGTGTGTGTGTGTGTGTGTGTGTGTGTGTGTGTGTGTGTGTGTGTGTGTGTGTGTGTGTGTGTGTGTGTGTGTGTGTATTTTAAAAAAAAAGTAAAGCTTCTTTTTTTAAATTCTTTTATATCGAGGATAATGGGATAAGCACTCGTGCTTTTTTAACATCCAGTCCCAGTGTGTATGCAGTTTTGTAATTGTCATCTGTTCCCACCGGCACACGATGGCCTACTCTTAGGAAAAGCGGAACAGGATTAAACGTGTGCGCAAGATGTTCTGCGTGCGTTCACACACACACACGTGTGTGTGTGTGTGTGTGTGTGTGTGTGTGTGTGTGTGTGTGTGTGTGTGTGTGTGTGTGTGTGTGTGAGTGAGTGAGTGTGTATGTGTGTGTGTGTGTGTGTGCGTGCTTGGAAGTGTGTGCATGAGATCAATCAATCAATCAAATTTTTATTTCCAGATGGTACATTGAGTAAGCAGCGATCTGCTTTTTTCCATCAAGCCATCTATCTAAAGAAAAGAAAAGAAAAAAATCAAAACAATAGCAAAAATCAAATCCTAAACAAAACAAAAAACCAACAAAAAACAAAGTAGAAAATCCCTAGCAAAACAACAACAAAAAAAACCAACGAAAGAAAGAAAAGGGGAAAAAGCAAACAAACAATTAAAACAACAACAACAAACATTTCACCAACATTAACTTGCTAACATGATTTCAACAACTTTAAAATAAACTATGCCTATAAATAATACAAGCAACTACTATAACAACAACCAAAAGAGAAAATAAAATAAATAAAATAAATAAATAAAATAAATAAATAAAAATAAAAAAATATTTTAAAAATCTACTCGAAAGCCATACACACATATGCACATACACCCACCCACCCACACACACACACACACACACACACACACACACACACACACACACACACACACACACACACACACACACACACACACACACACACACACCACCCGTGCATCTACACACACACACACACACACACACACACACACACACACACACACACACACACACACACACACACACACACACACACACACACACACACACACACACACACACGGTTTGCGCTCTTCCACTCAGCTCGTATACTCGTAGGTACATGCACACATTTAAAGTCTTTTTTAAAAAATCATATAGTGTCAAAAAAAAAAACCCAACAAAAAAACACCACTCACACACACACACACACACACACACACACACACACACACACACACACACACACACACACACACACACACACACACACACACACACACCCCCCAGCTTATATCAATTACAATGTAACCAAAAAACATTAAGACTTAATAATAACAACAATAATAATAATAATAATAATAATAATAATAATAATAATAATAATAATAATAATAATAATAATAATAATAATAAAACAAATTTTAAAAAAAATGAATAAATACAACAACAACAACAAAATTTTTTAAAAATAAATAAGTAAAATAATAAAAAATCTATAAGCAATTTATGTCAGATTACAATATCTCTATACTTCAATTCATACTTTATATTTTTAAAAGAAGATAAGGAAAAAACAACAAACACAACGATACCTTATGATAATACCCATCATCACTGAGAGGAAATAACATATACGCTAACAAACATACAATCAAACAAAAGAAAAACAAAAACAAACAAACAAACAAAAAACACATAAAAACACACAAAAAACAAACAATCAAACCAAAACATCAAAAAACCAATCCACACGGATTATATATTAGAAGGAAGAAAAGAAAAAAAAAACAACTAAAGCAACAATACCATATGATAATACCCATCACCAATGAGTGGAATAACATAACAAACATATGGGCATGCACACGTTTAAAATTTTTTTTTTTTTTAATCATATGGTGTCAAACAGCTTATATCAATACAATGTCACCAACCATTATTTAAGACTTAAAAAAAAAATTAAAAAAAAAAAACCCACCAAAAAACAAACAATCAGACCAAAACATCAAAAAACCAATCCACACGGATTATATATTAGAAGGAAAGAAAAGAAAAAACAACTAAAGCAACAATACCATATGATAATACCCATCACCACTGAGTGGAATAACATAACAAACATATGGGCATGCACACATTTAAAATTGTTTTTTTTTTTTTAAAATCATATGGTGTCAACAGTTTATATCAATACAATGTCACCAACCATTATTTAAGACTTAAAAAAAAAATAAAAAAAATAAAAAAATAAAAATAAGAAAAAAATCCATGAAATGTCAATAAGCAACTTATGTCAGATTACATTATCTCCACACTTCAATTCATACTTATGTTATGAGGAAGAAAAGAAAAAACAAAACAAAACAAAACAAACAAACAAAAAAACAAAAAAAAAAACCCCGAAAAACAAACGCAACAATACATATGATAATACCAATCTCCACTGAGAGGAAATAACATATACACTAACAAACATTCAAACTAACCAAAAAACTAATAAACAAACAAAAGCAACAGAGAACCAAACAAACATAATGAACGAAAAAAAAACCCCAACCAAAACAAAACTAAAGCAAAAAACAAACAAAAAACAAGCAAACAAACACACCCCCTCCAAAAAAAAACACACACAAAAAAACCCCCCACACACTCAAAAAAGAAAAAAATTTGGAGGGGGGGTGGGAACGGGTGGGGAGGGGGTATCAAGAGGAAGGGGGAAAACACAAACAGCAACCAGAAGAATTATAATAATGATTTATGATTATATTTCATAAATAAAAAACCCTACACATATGAACAAAACAAACAAACAAACATTCAAACAAACAAACAAAAAACAAACAAAACACAACAAAAAACATACACAACAACAACCAGAACAAAAAAGTAAGGCCTTTCCACTTATCAAAATAATATAAATATAATAGTGCTAATGGTCTCATTAGTATAATTAATAAAATAAAATAAAAAAAATATTTATCCTGAAACTATTAAACTGGGTAAGTGAAAAAAAAAAAAAAAAAAATCCAATCTAGTCGTCAAATCAGTGGTTTGGTTTTCTCCTTGTGAATTTGCAGAATATACACGTGTTTACATACATCACTTATTCCCTATCCTGTTCAAAATTAAATTATATATAAAAAAAATACAAAAAAAACAACAACCCTTTCTCCACCTTTTCCCCCTTCCACATACATATATAGCTAGCAAAGTGTAGCTTTTTCAGTCACAGTGAGCCACACGTGAAAGATTTTTCGGGGTTAGCAGAGAGTATCAATATCTTTAGTCTGTTCTAAGTATGGTTGATTGGATTGATGTGTAGTTCTTAAACATTTTTGCATAAGCGCATTAAGTGATTTTTCAACTGATTTTTGAACTGATTTTTATTTTTGATACATTTTAAATGTTTTGGGAGCTTGTTCCATAAATCACTACCTGAATATAAGAAGCTTGTTTTGTACAGATTGTTTCTGGGTCTGGGAAATGTTAGTAGATGGTTATGCCTGTGCTCATTAATTTTGAATCTATTGGTGATCTTGGGAGGGGCATTTCCATTGACAACTTTTTGTACAAATAGAGCTTTATTGAGATAAAGCCTGTTTTGAAATGTAAGAATATTTGTTAGCTTATAATCATTGATGGTTAGGGAGCTTGATTTTAATAGGACAAGTTTTAGCGCTCTTTTATATAATCGATGGATGAATTTCAAATTAGTTTCACTGCAGTTGTCCCAAAGAGATGAGGCATAGTCAACTATAGGCAAGATGTGTCCACAAAAAAAGAGTTTGCGTGAATGACTATCTAGAAAGTGTTTTATTTTTGATAGCTGACGTACCTTGTTTGTAAGACGTTTTCCTTGTGCCATCACATGGTCAGTCCAAGTAAGATTATTGTCGATAATTACACCCAGAATTTGGTGTGAGTCAACTTCTTCAATGATTTTTTGATCTATCAACAGAGGTTGAAATGTACTTTTCATTTTTTGCCTCTTTTGTCGTGCTAGTACGTACATACTTTTAGTTTTTTGAGCATTTAAGGACATATGGTTTAATTGAGTCCAAGTAATCAATTTGTTGATATTGTTTTGAAGTTTGAGTGTTAGTCTGTGGGGGTCAGTATCACTACAATAGAGGGATGTGTCATCAGCAAACATTTCACAGCTACAATCTAGAAATAAGGGTAAGTCATTTACATATATTGAGAACAAAAGAGGACCCAATATTGATCCTTGTGGTACTCCATATCTAATAGATACTAATTCTGATGTTTGATTATTTGCAGTTACCAACTGCTGTCTATCTAACAAAAAACTTTTTAAAAGATTGATTATTTCAGGTGTTAGTTTGTATAGGTGAAGTTTACGCACTAGCAGGGAGTGATTAATTACATCAAATGCTTTTTCAAAGTCAACAAAAATTAGGCCTGTATAGTTATTTTCATTTATGTTGTGTAAGAGACTGTCTGTTAGTTGAGTTAGAGCTGTGTGACAAGAATAGTTTTTGCGAAAGCCTGACTGATCTTCATTTATTAGGTTGTTGTTAACAAAGTAGGAATATAAAGATTTTTGGATATGTTTTTCAATGGGTTTGGATAAGACCGATAGGATTGAAATTGGTCTGTAATTTGAAGGACAAGAAGAATCTCCAGATTTGTGGACTGGTATGACTTTTGCCTTTTTAAATATGAGAGGAATGTTGCTTTTATTTATACACAAGTTATATAGATATGTCAGTGTTTCAGCTATAATAGGACCAGAAAGGTTCAATATTTTTCCATCCAGATTGTCAAGGTCACGTGTTCTGGAATTTTTTTTGAGAGATAGACTTTCCAACACGTCTTTAATTGTCATTGGCAATAATTCAACTGGGAATTTAACTTCTTTTGATTCAATATATTGTTCTAAGTATTGGAGATCATTTTCATTTGACTTATCACATGATATGATTTTAGTAGCGATGTTTGAGAAATGGGTGTTCAGTTCATCAGCTGTTATGTCTTTAACTGTCTTTTGGCTTTTTGATATAGGTCTATTACATAAAATATTGATGGCTTTCCAAACCTGGCGAGAGTCGGTAGTTGTAATTAACAGTTTTTGAAAGTAATCACGTTTTGATCTCCGTTTTAGTGAAGTTACTTTGTTTCTTTGCATTTTAAATTCTTCTTTTGTACCATGGGTTTTCAAATAGTCTCTTAAGCACATTTCTGACTCTATGTCTTTTGTTATCCAAGGAGGTTTTATTTTTTCTTTAACTCTTTTTTTGATGAAGGGGGCATGCCTATCATACACTGAAATAAATGTGGTAATCCAGAATTCTGCAGCTTCGTTGGGGTCTCTGATTTGATATATGTCTTGGAATGGCGAATTTATCAAGTCTGAAAGAAAGTCTTGTTCGTTGAAGTTATTAAATTTTCTGTAAAAGATGGTTTTATGTCCTACTTTGGGAATTTTGACACGATGTTTAAACCAAGTTAAACACACAGCATTGTGATCACTGCATCCACAGGAGGGGGCACATACTTCTGTTATGTTTTGTTTTGTAGTAGTATAGATATGATCTATCAAAGTTCTAGAGTTATCTGTTATCCGAGTTGGTTTGTCTATTAGTTGTTCCAGGCCATGCATAGTAATGTTGTGACTCCATTGAGGCTTGGGTTTTAATAAGTCGATGTTAAAATCCCCAAGAATAATTGTTTCATAGTTTAAAAATGTCACTTCATCCATAAGAGAGTTGAATTTTTCAAACCAGTCTGTGGTTTCCGAAGGATTTCTGTATATGAATCCTATTAATATTGGATTATTGTGTTTTAATTTTATTTCAACCCAAATGGATTCAATGTCATAAACATCAAAGTTGTATAATCTTTTGCAACTCAGTGAAGAAGCGAAATATGTTAATAACCCAGTGGATTTGGGCTTGTGTGGATCCTGTTGAAAAATCTGATATCCTGGAATATTCATGCATGTGTCAGTTACGTGTGGTGAGAGTCGAGATTCAGCAAGGCAAAACAAATGAAATTGATTCTCATCATTGTGCAGTATGGTCGAAATATCATCTTTTTTGTTTGTTGCATTGTTGATATTCAGGTATCCTACACGGAGGCCTTGCTTTGTGGGCCACTTGTCTAAAGTTAGAGACATGTTAAGATTGATTTTATATATATATATATGTATGTATGTAAGATCTATCAAAATAAGAGACTTGATTATGAAATTTTTTGACAAAATAAGCTATAGTTCAATTTCGAAAACTAAAATATAAACACAAATCAAAATCTGTAAGGAATGAATGTGTTATAATAAACAACTTTTTGAATCCAGTCCTGTTTTTACATAGATCATATACTACGGTCATAAAAAATAATAAAACATATAAATTGGGAAAAATATTTTAAGAAAAACTAAGATACAACAATTTTTGCTAAATCAATATAACTAATCACACACTAAATATTAATATGATACTAAACACAAAGAGATACAGTGACGAATAATAATAGATGAAAAAGCAAACAAAAATATAGTATGGCAGAGTTGGTTCAAAAACTCCAATCCACACTAGCCCTAGGCAACAACTGCCCTGTTGCAAGAGTCTCTGGATCCGATATACCTGCTAGATGTAGAAGGCAATTTATCCACTCAAATGAGATATACACTGCAGCATGACATTGATCAACATTTGATGTTGGGGAGAAAAAAAAAGAAAAAAAAAGAAAAAAAAGAAAAAAGAAAAAAGAAAGGGGGCTGGGGGCTGGGTGAAAGTATGGAGAGAGAGAGAGAGAGAGAGAGAGAGAGAGAGAGAGAGAGAGAGAGAGAGAGAGAGAGAGAGAGAGAGAGAGAGATTTCCATTCAAGCAATCATTTATCATCATGGGAACACTGCATTTAACATTTGGACACCTGCACAAACACATTTGTAATTATATAGAACATTATACATGGGCTGTATGTTTGATGCGGGCTTGCAGGCAGACATTTATCGCACGCATGCACACACACGCATGCACACACACACGTTCACATAATTATCATACACGTACACACGCAGTGCATACGCACAAGCAAGCACGCATGCTTACATACCAGGCAAGCACCCACAAGCTCACGAGTGTGAGTGTGTGTGTGCATGGGAGTGTGTGTGTGTGTGTGTGTGTGTGTGTGTGTGTGTGGTGTGTGTGTGTGTGTGTGTGTGTGTGTGTGTGTGTGTGTGTGTGTCATGGGAGTGTGTGCTTGGAAGTGTGTGTGCGTGCATGGGAGTGTGTGTGTGTGTGTGTGTGTGTGTGTGTGTGTGTGTGTGTGTGTGTGTGTGTGTGTGTGTGTGTGTGTCAATCAATCAATCAAATTGTTATTTCCAGATGGTACGTTGAAAAAGCCTCGATTTGCTTTTTTCCATCAAGCCATCTATCTGAAGAAAAGAAAAAAATCAAAACAACAACAAAAAACAAAACAAAACAAAAAACAACAACAAAAAGCAAAGCAGAAAATCCCTAGCAAACAATAAAACCAACAAAAGAAAGAAAAGGGGAAAAACAAACAAACAAATTAAACAACAACAACAAATATTTCACCAACATTTATTAGCTAACATGATTTCAACAGCCTTAAAATAAAATATCCCTATAGATAATACAAGCAACAGCAATAACAGCAAAAACAACCAAAAGAAAAAAAAACTCCCACTCAAAAGTCATACACACACACGCACACATACACACACCTACACTACTCTTACGAAAAGCGGAACAGGATTTAACGTGTGCGCAAGATGTTCTCCGTGCACGCGCGCGCGCGCGCGCGCGCGTGTGTGTGTGTGTGTGCTTGGAAGTGTGTGCATGGGAGTGGGAGTGTGTGTGCACGGGAGTGTGTGTGTGTGTGTGTGTGTGTGTGTGTGTGTGTGTGTGTGTGTGTGTGTGTGTGTGTGTGTGTGTGTGTGTGTGTGTGTGTGTGTGTGTATGCTTGGAAGTGTGTGTTGTTGTTGTTGTTGTTGTTGTAGTTTAATTTAAAGTCTATTCACACTTGGTGATATTAGACTATACAAACAAAACAGAACAGAACAAACAAACAAACAAACAAAAACAACAACAAAATAAACAAAATTAAAAACAAACAAACAAACAAAAACAAAAAAAAACCAACAACAAAAAAACCTTACATATAAAATTTACAGAAGACTTGGAAATAATCCTAGCAACATCA
>JASPKP010003027.1:0-2500 GCA_030674155.1 Stramonita haemastoma | reverse complement strand
CCAATCACACACAAAGAGAATCGAAAAAGTAGGCCTACTTACTGTCTCACAAACAGCAAGAATGTTTAGATTCACACCAATACCCCAGCAGAAAACCTCACACATTCGAAACACTGTTGAGTCTCAAGGGGGGCCCTGTGTGCAGGGGGGGTGGGGGGGGGTGGAAGTGGCTTACAGGCACTGTTGGTAGGCCTAGTAGCAAGGCAGTACAAAAAGGCTAAAAATACTGTGGCAAGGGGAGAGGGAGAGCAGAGGGTGCTGATTTCGCGCGCTTTTAGATAGGTTTATATGGGCAGAGCAGGATACGCGAAAAAGCTTATATATGCAGTGCAAATTGTGTGTTGATGATGCCCTGCTCTGATTGGTGGTTATTTCAGTACACCAGTTTAAATGTGTGTGTGTGTGTGTGTGTTTGTGTGTGTGTGTGTGTGTGTGTGTGTGTGTGTGTGTGTGTGTGTGTGTGTGTGTGTGTGTGTCTGTGTGTGTACGTTTGTGTGTGTATGAATGTGGTGATGCTGTGGTGCATGATATTGTATGATATTATTATTATTATTATTTGATGTGTGTTGTGGGGGTCATTTATGCCTACACTGTACCATGTTTCTTTCCGACAAACTTAGCTATGTACATGGGGGTTGCCATCTTCGGGGCTGTGGTGTCGCCATAAGTCCAGCGCCACACACATCAAATATGATTGAAAAGTTTGTATGCATAGAGTAGAAAAGGGTCTTGGTGCCGTGGACTCTGTAACTTATTAAAAGTGCGGGTGGCAAGGGCCGGAAAATGGCGTTTTCGTCACATCTTTGGAAAGGCTTCTTTAGCTTAATCATGGGAGGGTGTGTATGCATGCGCGCGCGCGTGCGTTTGCTGGTGTACGTGTGTGCGATTTTTTTTGTTTGTGCGTGTGGAGGAGACCCTGCAGATTGCTGTGGTGCATGATATTGTATGATATTATTATTTGATGTGTGTTGCGGGGGTCATTTTTGGTACACATGTACCCTGTTTCTTTGCGACAAACTTGGCTATGTACAAGCGGGGTTGCCATCTTCGGGGCTGTGGTGTCGCCACAAGTCAAACGCCACACACATGGAAAATGGTTGTAAAGTTTGTATGCATAGAGTAGAATAGGGTCTTGGTGCCGTGGACTCTGTAACTGCGGAAAAGTGCGGGTGGCAAGAGCCGGAAAACGGCGTTTTGGTCGCATCTTTGGAAATGCTTCTTTAGCTTTATTCATGGGAGGGTGTGTATGCATGCGCGCGTGCGTGCGTTCGCTGGTGTTTGTGTGTGCGATTTTTTTTGTTTGTGCGTGTGGAGGAGACCCTGCAGATTGCTGTGGTGCATGATATTGTATGGTATTATTATTTGATGTGTGTTGTAGGGGTCATTATTGCGTCACATTTTGTCGAGCTTTCTGCTTATTCATAGTGTGATGAGGGGGGGGGGGGGGGGGGGGGGGGGGGGGGGGGGGGGGGGGGGGGGGGGGGGGGGGGGGGGGGGGTAAAGCGGTGCTGTTAGTTGTGTTACGTTTGTGTGTGTATGAATGTGGTGATGCTGTGGTGCATGATATTGTATGATATTATTATTATTATTATTTGATGTGTGTTGTGGGGGTCATTTATGCCTACACTGTACCATGTTTCTTTCCGACAAACTTAGCTATGTACATGGGGGTTTGCCATCTTCGGGGCTGTGGTGTCGCCATAAGTCCAGCGCCACACACATCAAATATGATTGAAAAGTTTGTATGCATAGAGTAGAAAAGGGTCTTGGTGCCGTGGACTCTGTAACTTATTAAAAGTGCGGGTGGCAAGGGCCGGAAAATGGCGTTTTTCGTCACATCTTTGGAAAGGCTTCTTTAGCTTAATCATTGGGAGGGTGTGTATGCATGCGCGCGCGCGTGCGTTTGCTGGTGTACGTGTGTGCGATTTTTTTTTGTTTGTGGGTGTGGAGGAGACCCTGCAGATTGCTGTGGTGCATGATATTGTATGATATTATTATTTGATGTGTGTTGCGGGGGTCATTTTTGGTACACTGTACCCTGTTTCTTTGCGACAAACTTGGCTATGTACAAGCGGGGTTGCCATCTTCGGGGCTGTGGTGTCGCCACAAGTCAAACGCCACACACATGGAAAATGGTTGTAAAGTTTGTATGCATAGAGTAGAATAGGGTCTTGGTGCCGTGGACTCTGTAACTGCGGAAAAGTGCGGGTGGCAAGAGCCGGAAAACGGCGTTTTGGTCGCATCTTTGGAAATGCTTCTTTAGCTTTATTCATGGGAGGGTGTGTATGCATGCGCGCGTGCGTGCGTTCGCTGGTGTTTGTGTGTGCGATTTTTTTTGTTTGTGCGTGTGGAGGAGACCCTGCAGATTGCTGTGGTGCATGATATTGTATGGTATTATTATTTGATGTGTGTTGTAGGGGTCATTATTGCGTCACATTTTGTCGAGCTTTCTGCTTATTCATAGTGTGTAAGAGGGGGGGAGGGGGGGGGGGGGGGGGGG
>JASPKP010003026.1:12500-21108 GCA_030674155.1 Stramonita haemastoma | reverse complement strand
ACACAGCTAGGATTTATAGCCGCTATCGGATTTTTTGAGGGTTTGGAGTACCTCACACCATTGCTCCAATTTTTGGCAAACACGTCGGAGGAAAGAGATATCTACGCGGCGTTCTTCTGTTTTTTTTTTTGTGGTGATCTTGGGTTGTCTGTTTTTTTGGTGTTGTTTTCTGGTTGATTTTTTTTTTCTTTTTCTTATTATTGTTGTTATTTCATAGTTCGAAAGGATGTGTGAGCTTGGAAGCTGCCTATTGTCTTTTCTTGGGGGCCATTTCGGCATTTGCAACCCTTTCGGACGGTTATTGAATGTAGCGGATTGGTTTGGGGTAAAGATAAAAACACAGGGAAACACAACTACGCATTAACGTAAAAAGCACCAAAATGAAATACATAAAAATTTTATCATTAATTGCCGGGGTCTTGGTAATTACAAGAAAAGAAGAGAGTTTTTTCAATTTTTGCGTCAGAAAAAAACCTTTTATTTTTTAAAGACCCCATTTCACACACGTTTGGAACGGCAGATCAGGAGTGAATGGGGGTTATGAATGTGTGTATGCTCTAAAACTAAGTCTAGAGGAGGGCTATACTTTTTTAATAACAATTTTTTTGAATTTTTAACTTCAACAAGGAAAATAAAAGCCCTAAGGGAAATTACATCGTTTAACATTAAAACACAATGGAAAAAGATATAATTCTAGTGAATATCTACGGACCAAACAGAGAAACCATCATTTTTACAGTTATGCTAAAGATACTACAAGACCTTAAAACACCAAACTCATTATTGCCAGGAGACTGGAATCTTTTTCTTACCCAATGTGACTATCTTAAAACTATAAACATACAAACAATCCAAAGGCACAGGAAAAAGTTCTAGAGATGATGACAGAACTAGAGCTGGTAGATGTTTGGCGGGAATTTAATCAAGAAGTGCAAGATATTACTTGGAGAAGATAAGTCCTCCCCCAGAAGCAGATAGATTTTTTTCTGGTTCAGATTCAATCCTTACTTTCGTTAAAGATCAGATATCCTTATGGCTATAGAAGTGACCATTCGCAAGTAAGTTTACTTTAGATTTAAACCCACTGAAAGATATAAATCTGTGGAAATTTAACTCCTCCCTTCCAAAGATAAATCTATGTTGAAACAATTCTTAGGCTATAACGAAGACAAAGAGCGTATTTGCATTGCCATCGATAGAGGGTATCGTAGCATTCCAAATGACGAAATACAATTTACAATTTAATCGCTTTCTTGGTGTTCTTCTGATGAAATCAGAGCAAAACGTATCATATGGAATAGTTAAAAAGAAGAAAATGAGGAAAAAGAAGAAGAATTAGGAAAGACTTAAGGATCTAGAAAATAACACACCTATAAATGACGGGATGTTTAAATTCTGAAAAAAGAAAGGAAGTTTGTGTAAATTAAAAGAAGAAGAGGTGGAATCATTTTCGATCCAATCTAGGTGGGTCGCACAAGGGAAAAAATAAATAATTTTCTGTTCCCTAGGAAAAGACTTTTGTTAGCAAACAGATGACAAACTGATACTGATGATGGTAAAGTATTATACGGAAGAAGTTATATTACAAGAGACGAAAAAATTTACCAAACTGTATACAAAAAGAGAGGCGAGAAAAAAATTTAGAACCTTGTGTAGCCTACCTAGATTAACCCCAGCAAAACGATAACATAGAAGGACAAATAACTTAGAGGAAGTCTACAGCTTTGAAAAATATGAAAAATGTAAAGCACCAGGCACGGATGGAATCACATTTTAATTTTCTAAAATTCTTTTGGAGACAGATAGGCCCGTTTGTCACTCGTTCCTTAAATGAAGGCCTTCTTAAAGGTGAAATGTCAATAACTCAGAAAGAAGGTGTTGTAATTTGCTTGCAAAAGCAAGGTAAACCAAGAGAGTATCTCAAAGAACTGGAGACCAATAACCCTTTTTGAATACAGTCTATAAAATAGGATCAGCATGTGTGGCAAACAGAATTAAATCGTACTACCCAAACTAATAAAGAAGACCAAACGGGGTTTATACAAGGTAGATACATAGGAGATAACATAAGAATTATTTACGATATAATGAAGTACTTAGAAGATAAAAAATCGTCCTGGTCTGCTTGTATCAATAGATTTTGAGAAAGCATTTGATTCGCTGGGGTGGTCTTACATGCACAGAGTACTAAGAACTGTGGGTTTTGGGAGAAACAAGTGTGTAAATGGATATCTGCATTTTACCAGAATATAAAAGCATTTGTCTTAGTGAATGGAAAACTATCCGGGAGTATCAAAATAGAGAGGGGCTGTAGACAAGGAGACCCCATTTCTCCTTATTTGTTTGTTTTATGTGCAGAGGTGCTGGCATGCAAAATAAGAGAAAATGAGACATTAAGGGAATTGAAATATTAGATACTGAATTTAAAATTAGCCAGTTTGCTGACGATACATCGTTTACACTGAAAGGAGATCAGCGATCATATGAACAAGTCTTGAAACATTAAAACAATTTGAACATATTTCAGGGCTAAAAGTAAACTATGATAAAACTTTTAACGTATGGCTAGGAAGCAAGAAAAACGTCAAACGTTAAAATACCTAAATTATTTAAAGATGGAATGGAATCCTGCTAAGTTTAAAATGCTGGGACTCTGGTTTGTGAGTGACCTTTCAATGATACCCGAAATAAATATAGCTGACAAGTTTCAAGAAATTAGAAAAGTTATTTAAGATCTGGTTGCAAAGAACGATAACCCCATTAGGTCGGGTAGCAGTGCTAAAATCATTAATCCTGTCTAAACTAATATATCTATGGATATTATTACCAAATCCACCACAAAACCAAGTTATAGAACTTCAAAAAATGTGCTATGAGTTTATTTGGGACAAAAAGCCGGATAAAATAAAAAGAAAGTATTCATCACATAACATTGAACAAGGAGGTATAAGTATTCCTAATATTGAAATGTATATCTATGCGCTAAAACTTACTTGGATTAGAAAAATGTGTGCTCAGTCTCCAAAATGGGTAAAAATTTTACAATCTGTATGCCCAGAAATAGAATTGCTGCATTCCTGGGGCCCAAAAGTATTTTGAGAGATGTAAATTCAATCAGTTTTGGGAAGATGTTTTTACTGCATACTCAAGATTTTGTTCTCAGGTACAACTAAATAAAAGCTGCGAATTGTTAGCTGAACCATTATTCTTCAATGAGAAATTCAAGATTGCCACACAAAACTTTCTTTTTTAAGAAATGGGCAGACAACGGTGTATTTCTAGTAAAGCATTTAGTAGATGAAGAAGGCGAGTTCTTAAGTCATCAGTCTTTTGTATACAAAAACGGGAATCAAAATTAATTTTCTGGAATACATTGGTTGTGTTCAATCAGTCAAGTGCTACAAAAGACTGAGAAACATTGTCCTTGAAGACAATCTTAGTGATTCGCCAACAAGAGCTGTACAGCTCATAAACTAGTGCCCTAAGGGGTTCCAAGGCTTATTATTCTATTTTGTTAGAGGAAATAGAAATACTGGACATTAAACCCTTTGTGCAACTGGGAAAAAAACTCCGCACTGCGATTTGACTGGCATTGCTGCCCTAAAAAAGATAAAAGGAATAAAAGAAATCAAATTGAAGTGGTTTCAGATCAAAATATGCTATAGAATATTGGTTACAAATAGTATTCTGATGAAGATGGGCATTACAGACGCTGACAGATGTAGTTTTTGCAACGAGGAAAAAGACACATAGAACACTACTTATACTTCTGCCAGTACGCACAATCCTTTTGGTTTCAACTGGGGAAATATTTTGAAAGAAAAATGCGATAATTGTCACAGACTGTCTTTTAATTGTGAATTAATACTTTTTGGTACAACAGAGGATATCAAGACAGACAGAGTGACAGACTTGATCATTCTACTGGGAAAGCATTTTTTATATAGAAATAGAATAAACAAAACGAAACCAGATTTTTCAGGTTTTCTTGATTGAACTAAATCACAGATACAAGATGGAAAAGTACACATATCAATTAGAAATGAACTACTTTGATTTTCAAAAGATGGGCTTCCATATACTGGATTACTAAATCAGTGAAAAGACATTGGTGGAGTTCATCAAAACTTGCTATATCATGGGGTTTTTTTTTTTGTTTTTGCCAGGCAATGCTTTTGCTTGTTTGTTTTTTTCTAACTGAAAAATAGCATGAACAATTTTGAAGACAAAGTGACTGCTGCCTTTGAAAGGGACAACGGACTTGGAGTTATCATTATTATAATTTTTAACAGACATGGAGTTGTTTGTCAGCTGTATTTTTGCAATTGCACGATCACTGTTACATGTGCATATTCCCTTGTGTTTGTATTTATAAACTCATGTATACACTACAAAAAGAGCATATGTTTTGTATTGCATTAGCCTGCAGTCTTGTCTGTAGAAACATTAGCTTTTGCAAACTCTTGTTTTAGAAGGGTGATGTAAAACTCGTGTTTAAAATATGTTATAAACGTTTGTTAAGTGAGGATGATGTTAACAATGTTTACAGGTGATGCTCAATAAGCTGCTGATGGCTGTGCGTATGCGTCGGTTTAGGGTGTGTGTGTGTGTGTGTGGGGGGGGGGGTGCGTGTGTGTGGTGTGTGTGTGTGTGTGTGTGTGTGTGTGTGTGTGTGTGTGTGTGTGTGTGTGTGCGTGCGTCTGTGTGTCTGTGTCTGTGTCTCTGTGTGTGTCGGTGTCTGTGTGTCTGTGAATAAGCATGAATATATATTTCAAATCCTGTGACATTCACATGTTAACGTGAGCTTGATCTCATGCTTTAGCATCATGCACATTTCGCGTGTGTGTCATAGAAAAGCATTTTTTTTTTTTTATGTCAACGAGTAAAAAAAAGCTTTTTTTCTTTTTTATTTTATTGATTGAAACAAAGTATATGCATTTATATTTTTTTCTATTTTTGATTGAAAAAAATCATTCCATGATGATAAAAAATTTCTCCTTATTTGCTTATAGTATGCATATTATGTTGGATTGAATAAAAACATTAAAAAAAAAAAAAAAAAAAAAAGAAACTAGGCAGCAGTATAGGAAACATGTACGATGTAATAACAGCCAGAAGTGTTGCTGTTGTGAGTTAACAGGTCAAAGTTTTACATAATCTACTTGGAGTTTCACTACGTGATGTTGGTAATCCCATTGTGTTTTTCTTTTTGTATCAGTGAGTTGACAAAAAAATATATTATGATTAAGGAGTTTATTCATCACTCGACAATTTACGACTTGTTATATTCTTATTAATCAGTAAAATCGTTGCATACGTAAAAATATCACCATTAATGATCCTTCCAGCCCTAGCCGAGGAACGAAAAAAGAATCAACTGTATGATGTCAGATGGTGCAACAAGTTTACCGATAACTAGATCTATAGCCTTAGGCTTGCAGTCAGCTGGTTTTAACAAAAAAATTGATACAAGTTATAGTGGCACGGAAATACTTTGCCGAAAGGTTAAATGTAAGAGAGACAGGCATACACTATTTGCTTTGATGTTTGTGATCAATTTCGGGGGTCGGAAACATTTGGGTCAATGTACAAAAGTTGGGTCATTGCGTGCAAAAACCCGGCATTAACGTTAAGACGCCTTATTTTGCAGCACGGAAAAGTCTTATAATGGGAACATTACCTCTTTGGAGATGTTTGCTTGGGACACAAGTACAATCAGCTATTCAAGAAAGCTTCAAATTTTTGGGAATAGATAAACATGCCCTTTGGTGTGTATTTGGTAACATTTTTGCACTAGAGAAATCATTAGGGATAAAGAACCGCGCTTCTAATGACTCCAGTTTCGAGCGCTGGCTCTATCTGAGCTTGTTTTGTTATTGCAAAATAGAGGAAAATAGAATAAATCGGAAGATCTTCATGACTTAATTGCTTAAGTAAGAGACAGATGGATATCTAGAATATATGATGATGTTTTTTTATGAATATCAGTTTTATTCCTGTTTGGTTTGATTCCATGTACTGAAGGTATTGTCGATGTTG
Source organism: Stramonita haemastoma (assembly GCA_030674155.1). NCBI lineage: Eukaryota > Metazoa > Mollusca > Gastropoda > Neogastropoda > Muricidae > Stramonita > Stramonita haemastoma. The sequence goes on along the minus strand of JASPKP010003026.1, from coordinate 15,069 downwards.
ATAGTTTCTGTGAATGTTTTCTGCCGATGGCAACTGCTTCTTGCAGACAGAAGTTATCTGGCAATAATCAAGGCATAAACAACCTAATTCAACCAGCAATATTTGCAATGCTTACCAAAAGGATGAAACATTCTGTAGTATACCACTTATGCGTGCTCGCCTGTCTGAATCTCTGTGTCTAGGTGCGCTCGCAATTTCACGACCTGGCTTTGAATCCCGTTCGAGGGGATTTTTCCCCTGAAGTTAACATCAGTGCTGACTCCACTCTCCCCCAAAAGTCTTTCGGATGAGACTGTAAACCAAGGCCTCGTGTGTGAACACACGCAGAACATCTTGCGCACACGTTAAATCCTATTCCGCTTTATGTAAGAGTAGGCCATTGTGTGTCGGTGGGAAAAGATGACAATATTTACAAAACACTGCATACACACGGGGACTGGACCCAAAAAAATTGCACAGGAGTGTTTATTTCATTATCCTCAGAATAAAAGAATAAAATAAAATAAAATCAATAAAATATGCACCTCAATATAGTTCCACCCAGAAAACCATCCAAAAAAATTTCATCTGAAATTTGCCAAATGGAACCAAGATTCAAACCAGAAATCTATGACTTGTGGATGGTTCAGATGAAAATATTTTTGGCAGTGTCCACTAGGCTCAAGTGACACCTCAGAAACAAACAGAAAGTCGTGACGATATACTGGAGTTTGGTGGGAATGTGTCCATACTGTGTATGGCTTGTCACAATACGGAACAGAAACAATGGTACTTGTTTACAAACAGGTGTTTGTGCGCGTATGTGCGTGCGTGCATGCGTGTGGGTATGTGTGTGTGTGTTTGTGTGTGTGTGTGAAACAGAAAGACAGATAGGCAGACAGAGAGACAAGCAGACAGATAGAGATACAGACAGATAGAAACACATAAAAACAGAGACAGAGACAGAGAGACAGACAGAAACAAAAATGAGGACAAACACACAGACACACACGCACACACACACGTACTCACATGCGACAACATACACACATCCACACACACGACACACACAACACACACACAGCACACACACGACACACACACACACAGAACACACACACACACACACACAAACACACAACACACACACACACAACACACACACACACACACACACACACACACACACACACACACCACACACACACACACACAACACACACACACACACACACACACACACACACACACACACACACACACACGCACACACACACATTTACACTGATGTTGTCCTCCCATCTCTCCCTTCGCCCACCTCTTTTTCTTCCTCCTTGGACAGTGCCCTGCAGTACTGTTTTTGCAAGTGCTTTTGATCTTGTGACACGCCCCTATATGCTATGGGTAACCAGTACACATACACAAAATATGCATGGGGGACGGGACAGCCTAGTGGTCAGAATATTGCACTCACAATTTGACGACCCCAGTTCGATTCCCATTCGAGGGGATTTTTCCCCTGGCGTTAACATCAGTGCTGACACCACTCTCCCTCAAAAGTCTTTCGGATGAGACTGTAAACCGAGGCCTCGTGTGCTAACACATGCAGAACATATTGCGCAAAGGTTAAATCCTATTCCGCTTTACTTAAGAGTAGGACATTGTGTGCTGGTGGGAGCAGATGACAATATTTACAAAAAAGCTGCATACACATGGGGATTGGATGAAAAAAAGCACAAGAGTGTTTATTCCATTATTCTCGATATAAAAGAATAATATAACAAACAAAAAATATGCACCTCAATATAGTTCCACCCAGAAAATCATCCAAATTTTTCTCATCTTGAATCTACCAAGTGGAACCAAGATCCAAACCAGAAATCTATGACTTGTGGATGGTTCAGATGAAAATACTTTTGGCAGTGTCCACTAGGCTCAAGTGACACCTCAGAAACAAACAGAAAGTCGTGACGATATACTGGAGTTTGGTGGGAATGTGTCCACACTGTGTATGGCTTGTCACAATACGGAACAGAAACAATGGTATTTGTTTACAAACAGGTGTGTGTGTGTGTGCGTGCGTGCGTGTGTGTGTATGTTGTGTGTGTGAGCGTGTGTGTGAGCGTGTACGTGTGACAAAGACAGACAGAGACACACACACACGCACACACACACGCACACACACATAAACACACGCACGCACAAACACAGAACACAGCCAAAGACACACATACACACACAGATCACACACACAGAACACACGCACATACACTCACACACACACACACACACACACACACACACACACACACACACACACACACACACACACACACACACACACACACACATATGCACACAGAACACATACACACACAAAAGCACATACATACACATGCACAGAGACACATACACACATACTTACATACACAAACACACATACATGTTCTAAACAGCTCCCATTATTTATGTTCCTTATTGTCACACACACACACGCGCGCGCGCGCGCGCGCACGCACGCACACACATACACACACACATGACCTACCATCTGGTGTAATTGCTATAAGGCGTTAAAATGAAAGCAACA
>JASPKP010003026.1:0-2500 GCA_030674155.1 Stramonita haemastoma | reverse complement strand
CAATCTGCTACGGACGGTGGAGGACTGTGGGGAGTGGAGGAAGCTGGTAGTAAAATCTTCAGTAGTGCCCCCACGGTCCGCGGGACTCCGGGCCAAGTGAAGGTGAAGGGTGAAGGAAGGTAGCTGCACTCCGATTTCTGAGAATTTTCAGATCAGAAAACAGATAGTAACTTGTGTTTAGATTTAATTTCAGTGGGGAGGCGCGGGATAGCTCAGTGGTCAGAGCACTCGCTTTCTCCCAGCCAATATTAGGCAGAGTCGAGCGTCGTTACCAGGTGGATGGGTGACCGTTTGCACGTCTTGGCTACAGTACAGTTCCCACAGTTCACCCAGCTGTAAAATATGGGTACCTGCCTTCTTTAGGGTCAGGGAAGGTAAAGCAGCGAGGGAGAGGAGATGACCGCCGCCCTAAACATGCTGGCTCCTAGAGAAGCTGAGGTCTCTGACGCCTCGCTCCTCTACGACCACACAGTCTGATATCACTATTTCGTGGAAGGACGTTAAACTGAAGAACTAACTAACTAACACCCCTACGACCACACAGGTTTACCTTTCTTTTATCTTTCAGTGGTAATGTACGTGCCCCATACCATTTTTCTTTCAGCATGTGGAGCTTCTAGGAAGACCGGAGCTGTTGGAGGTGGTCTATGTCTTGACTCCGCCAGTTCTGAAGCGGAGTGTGATTAAATCCCTGAAGCTTTCTGGCTTGGATCCGAAGGATGTCTCTCATGAACTTCACGCGTAAGTTGTATACACACACGCGCGCGCGCGCGCGCGCACACAGACACAGACACAGACACAGACACAGACACAGACACAGACACAGACACAGACACATCTATTTATGTTTATATCTATATCTACTGATGGTCGTCAAATTGCCAGCGCAATGTTCTGACCACTAGACTATCCCGTTTACCAAAAAAAACCCCAATTTAAAAAAGTTGCGCGCGCGCGCGCGGGCACGCGCGCGCGCGCGGGCACGCGCGCGCGCGTGTGTGTGTGTGTGTGTGTGTGTGTGTGTGTGTGTGTGTTTGTGTTTGCGCTCGCGCGAGTGTATGTATGGGTGCATGCTAGCACACAAGCATTCACTCACGCACAAGTATGTGTGTATGCATGTATATTCATGCAAAGCGACTTGTGTGTGTGTGTGTGTGTGTGTGTGTGTGTGTGTGTGTGTGTGTGTGTGTGTGTGTGTGTGTGTGTGTGTGTGTGTGTGTGTGCATGCATGCATTAGTGCCTGCGTGCCTGCGTACGTGCCTGCGTGTGAGTGTGCGCGTACGTGAGTGCGTGTTTGCGTGCGTGCATGCGTGCGTGCGTGCGTGTGTGTGTGCGCGCGGACGTGAGTGCTTGTTTGCGTGCGTGCATGCGTGCGTGCGTGCGTGCGTGTGGGTGTGTCCGCATACATGCGTACGTGTGTATATGTGAGCGCGTGGGCACGGATGTGTATAAGTGTTACATGTGCACACACAAGTGTGTATTAATTTATATGGTGATTTTTATGTTTATTTTTTTTTATATAGCGAAGTACGCAAAGAGAGGAGTGCTACAGGAGGAACTGTTCGGATACCAAGAGGGGAGTGTAAAACCCCGCGCACTTTCCCCACACATAGCCGCTATCACAGACTAGCGGAGGTGAGTGCAGTGGCTCTCTGGTCCACTGACAGTAGGTGGGGGGGGACGGGATAGCCTAGTGGTCAGAACATTGTGCTCGCAATTTGACGACCCAGGTTCGATTCTGGTCGAGGAGATTTTTCTCCTGGAGTTAACATCAGTGCTGACTCCACTCTCCCCAAAAGTCCTTTGGATGAGACTTTAAACCGAGGCCCCGTGTGCGAACATCTTGCGCACATGTTAAATCGTGTTCCGCTTTTCGTAAGAGTAGGCCATCGTGTGCCGGTGGGAACAGATGACAATATTTACAAAACTGCATACACACGGGGACCGGATGAAAATAAGCACATGATTGCTTATGCTGTTATCCTCGATATAAAAGAATAAATAAATAAATTAAAAAATAAGGTTGTAGGGGTTGGCGAGGGTACTCTAGGTGGCTAGTTACAGCGTTGTTGTGCATTGCTGACCCAGGTTCTAACTCTGTTCAAGAATACATTTTCTCTCCTTGGAGTTAACATCAGTGCCCACTCCACTCTACCCAAAAGCTTTTCGAAGGAGACTAAAAAAAGACCAAACTGATGTACTGTGTGCGAATACATGCAGAACATCTTGCGCACACGTTATTATTATTTGTTAAATTCTTTTATATCGAGGATAGTGGAATAAGCATTCATATGTTTTTTTTACATCCAGTCCCCGTGTTTATACAGTTTCGTAAATGTCATCTGTTCCCACCGGCACACGATGGCCTACTCTTACGAAAAGCGGAGCAGGATTTAACGTGTGCGCAAAGATGTTCTGCGTGTGTTCGCACACGGGGCCTAGGTTTAAAGTCTCATCCGAAAGACTTTTTGGGGGGGGGGGAGTGGAGTCAGCACTGATG
>JASPKP010003025.1:5000-7500 GCA_030674155.1 Stramonita haemastoma | reverse complement strand
GCGAACGCACACAGATGACATTTACGAAACTGCATACACACGGGGACTGGATGTAAAAACATTTGAATGCTTATCCCATTATCCTTGATATAAAAGAATAAATAAATAAATAAATAAATAAATAAATAAATAAATAACGGCCTGTTTTACGTTGATTCCCAGAGGTGAAGCTGAATCTGGGTGACCCCCAGGGATTTAAGATTCGGGAATGCGCAACAACAAGAGCAACAAAAATATCAACAGCAACAGCAGCAGCAACAACAAAAGCATCGATAACAACAACAATAACAACTATTCCATACCCTACTGTCCTTTGGGTGAGGCTAAAAATCGAAGTGGTGCCATGTTGTAATGTAGGCATGATCACACACACACACACACACACACACACACACACACACACACACACACACACACACACACACACACACACACACATATATATATATATATATATATATATATATATATATATATATATATATATATATATATATATATATATATATATATATATATATATATACATAGAGAGAGATTATATATATATATATATATATATATATATATATATATATATATATATATATATATATATATATATATGTGTGTGTGTGTATATATATATTATATATTATGCGCGCGCATAATGTGTGTGTGTGCACGTACATGCATGCATGTGTGTGAGTGCGTGTACGTGTGTATGCACCAGCATGCGCCTGTATGTGTGTGCCTGCAGGCCTGAGTGTATGTTGGTATGTCTGTCTGTCTGTCTGTCTGTCTGTCTGTCTGTCTGTCTCGTTTGGAAGGAAAGAAGGAAGAAAGAAGAGTTACGATATAATTATAGTTATATATTTGCCTTAAGTAACATCCAATTTGAGCATGGAGGCTTTCTGTAGAAAGTCTTGTCATTGGGGATTGCAAAGCTGAATGATATATCTCCCATCATTAAACTTTCATGAGTGAGTTATGTAATGAAGTGGCTGAAGCGTTAGCAGCTTTCAAACACACAAACTTGTAGTGTCACACTCATGGGAAAATAGGATAGCAATTTGCATCCCAAACTCATCTATGAGGTGCAGCCTACGGACTATTTCTATTTGAACGTGGAAGCGCAAGGATATTGAACAGAAAACCTTGTGAGCCATGAACGGACTAACATCGGAAAGGAGGGGGGGGGGGGTGCAGAAAAACGGAGAGAGACAGAGAGAGAGACAGAGAGAGAGACAGAGAGAGAGACAGAGCGGGGGGGGGGGGGGGGGGGGGGGGGCAGGCAGGTAGGCAGGCAGGCAGACAGATATACACGACAGACAGACAGACAGACAGACAGACAGAGAAATAGAAAGAGAGACAGACAGACAGACACAGAGAGAGACAGAGACAGACAGACAGACAGAGACAGACACAGATAGACAGACAGACAGACAGACAGAGACAGACAGACAGAGACAGAGACACACAGACACACAGACAGAGAGGGCCAGAGTTCTAACACTTGGCAAAAAGACCCTCAAGAAAAAAACCAATCCGCTAAAAAAAAAATCTTCAGAAGACTGTGGGATTGGGCAAAGCACACAGCCCCTAAGACCAAACAAACAGGTGGGCTGGTGGCTTAGTGGTTACGCCCTTGTCAATAAAGCCACCACTGCATTCACGGGTTCGAACCTTGTACGCGACGAAGCCGGCATGATCTTTCGTCCACAAGGCCAGTCAGTGGGATATCAGTGTCTGTTCCTGGTCAATGCTGCTATGGCTATTGTTTCATTGACCATCTTTTCAATTTTTTCACAATTCACACAATTCAAATAGGGGGACGGGATAGCTCAGTGGTCAAAGCACTCACTTTCCCCCCAGTCTAGTTAAGCAGCGTCGAGCGTGGATACCAGCTGGATGGGTGACTGCTTGCGCGCCTTGGCCACAGTACAGTCACCCCAGTTCACCCAGGTGTAAATGGGTACCTGCCCTCTTCAGGGTCAGGGAGGGTAAAGCAGCGAGGGAGAGGAGATGGGCGCCGCCCTCAATATGCTGACGCCTCACTACCCTACGACCGCATAGGTTATGGAACGCCTTTACCTTTACTTTTTACAATTCAAATACTTTGTTATCTCACAAATTGAGAAACTCACGAGGGCTACAAGCCATACATAAAAAAAAAACTGCAAGCCGGAAAACATTGCCAAAAAAACCCCACACTACAACACAATACAGTATCTGTACATCAGCACGTACCATATCACAAGATAAAATCGCTCAAACAGCAATACCTAACCCAGTCATACACTCATGCGTGCGTCAGTATGCGCGCGCATCGACACACTCCCCCTCCCCCCCCCCCCCCCAACGCACACACTCGCACATAGGCACACAAACACACACGCGCACACATACACACACACGCACGCGCGCGCACTTACACACACACACACGCACACGCACGCACGCACAAACACAAACACACACTCACACGCACGCACGCACGCACGCACGCACGCACGCACAC
>JASPKP010000303.1:0-54190 GCA_030674155.1 Stramonita haemastoma | reverse complement strand
CCTGTATTACATAATACACAAAACCCCATTATTGTTTTTTTGGGGTCGTTTTTTTTTCCCCTAATTTTTTAAAACAATTTTAAAAACAGTTAAAACCCAGTTTTTTTTTTTTTTTTTTTAAATTTTAATTTTTTTTAATTTTTTAAATCATAATGTTAAAAGAACTGTATAAAAAAGGGGGGGTTGAAAGCTTGGTTTTTACCAGTACCAGGCCTTAAAAATTTCTGTAAAAAAAAAAAAAAGTTTCTAAATTTTTGAGGGTTTTCTTTTTTCTGAAAACGGAAAATGACCCTTTCGTTTTTTTACAGGCCTGGTGTAGGGAACCAAAAGGTGAAGCCAGGGGGGGATGTTGTTTTTAAAGTATTTGGGGCCCTCCCCCAAAAGGAAAAAAAGTGTTAGAAAAATTAACCCCCTTTTTTCCGAAGGGGCCCCTTAAAAAGGCAGGTGGGGTCAAGTTGGAATTTTTTTTGAGATTTTGATTGTTATTAAAGTATAGACATTATTTCCTTTTAATAATGAAATAAAAAATATAATTTTTTTTCCCCTTTTGCCTTTTAAAAAGGTTTAAAAAAATACCCAAACCCCCTTTTTTCTGACCCCCCTTTTGGGGATTTTTAAATATGTCGTTTTTTTTTTTTTCCCTTTTCCTGTGTTTAGCATTTCGTTTTTAAAAAAAAAAATTTTTTCCAGAATTGTCCGATTTCAATCTGTTTTTTGTATTGTATACCACTTGATTGAGTTTGATAAATGTCAATAACTAAAAATTCCCCTCTGGTGAATTTTGGCCCCCTCATTATGTGGTTAAATTAAAAAGTCTTTCCCCGACCGGGGAAGGGGGCAAAACGGGGCCCCGGGGGCTTTACCCGGGGTTTTTTGTGGCTTAAAAGGAAAACTGAGAACATAGACTCCCCCCTGGAAGGCCCCCAAGTCTATCGCGGGTTTTTTAACCCCAAAACAAAAAGGTTGGTCCCCTTTTTAAAACACCGGGGGGGGGTTTTGAGAAAATACCCTTTTAAATTTTGCCTTTTCCAAGGGCCCCAAACGCCAAGAAAAAAGCTTTTTTCGAACCCGCAACCTTTGATTACGAGAAACGCCCTAGACCATAGATTTCCGGGCCCGGGGTAAATCTTTTTTTGGTGGAGCGTCACTTTTTTTTCGGGGCATCAGCCCGTTTTGGATGAATGATTCAGTATTTTGTTGTGCTTTTAGCCAGTGTGAAAGGGGTTTGGGTTTTTGGCTTTTTGTCTTCTCTGTCTCTTTTCCCCCTCGCTCCTCTCGCTTTCTCTTCCTCCCCTTCTTTTTTTTCCAAAACTTCGTCAAAAAAAAGGGGGAAAATTTTTGTTTCTTCATCAAATGTATGCAAAAATTTCCAAAAAATTTTTGTGGAGGGGGGGGGGGGGGGGGGGTTTTTTTTTTTTGGGGGGGAAGTAGGGGGTTTTTTTAAAGTCAAAACCATACTGCTTTGGGGGGAAAAAATTTGGTGGTTTTATTTTTTTTTTGGGGGGTTATGTTTGGATTTATGGAGGTTTCATTAAATAATTCTTTTGGATTTTTTTTTGTCTGTGTATTTAAATTTCGTAGTTTTTTTCAAAAAATTATGGTAAAAAAAAAGGGGGTTTGGGGTGTAATTTTTTGATAGATATTATTTTTTTTTTTGGGGGTTTTTTTTAAAAAGGGGTTTTTTTTTTTTGAAATGTATTTTGCCAAATTTTTTAATTCTTTTGATAGACATTGCTTGCCTTGTTTTTTTGGGGTTTTCCCCTTTTACATTTATTTTAAAACCTTTTTTTTTTATTTTAAATTCCCCATGTTCTTGCCCCCCCCCCCCCCCCTCTCTCTCTTTTCCCCCTTTTCCCCCCATCTCTTCTCTCCCTCTCCTCTCTTTCTCGGTATTGGGGTTTTAAGGGGGTCTGTCTGTTTTTTTTTTTTCTCTCCCTCCCTCTCTCTTATCTTTTTGTAAAATTGAAAAACCAAAAAAGTTAGAATTAAAAAGATGGGGTTTTTTTCCCAAAAAAATTAACTCTTTTAAGGGGTTTTCGTTGATATGTTTTTTTGATTTTTTTTTAAAATTAAAAAAACAAGTTTTTTCCGGGGGTTTTTTTGGTTCAGAATTGGGGTTGATTGGTCAATTTTGATGTTGAAAAAACCATAAAATCTCTCTCCCCTCTCTCCCTCTTTTCTCTCTCCCCTCCCCTCCCCCTCTCTCTCTCTCTTCTCTCTCTCTCTTTTCTCTACCCCCTCTCTCTCTCTTCTCCCGCCCCTTTTCCCCTCCTCTACTAAAACCTTCCCTTTCCCCCTTTTTTCCTTCCTTCCCTTTTTTTTTTTTCTTTTTTCACATTATTATAATAATTATCCAAAAAAATTCATTAGGTAAAATTTTTTTGGTTTTATTATGTTTTTTGAAATTGTATTCTTCCCCGCTAAAAAAGGAAAAGGGCTGTTTTTTTTGGTTGGTTTTTTTTGTTTGTTTTTTTTGTTTTTTTCCCCCTCACATAATTTTTCCCCCTTTTTGCACTTTAAAAATTTTTTTTCTTGAACAAACTTGTTTGGGCATATCGGAATGTGTTGATTTTTAAAGGGGGTGCTTGCTGTTAGTTTTATTTTTTTTCTTCATAATGTTTTTAAAAAAGTAAAAAAAATTTGTGAAAACTTTTAAAAAGGAAAAATTTTTTGTTTTTGGTTAGGTTGTTTCTTTCTCTGCGTCTCCTCTTTTTTTAAAATTTTTAATTTAAAATGTTTTTTGATCAGTGTATCTGTTTGACTTAAAAATGTTCAGGTTTTGTGGATTATTTTTTTTGTAGAATACTGGTCTATCTTTTTGTTTGAATAATTATAAATTACCCGGGGTTTAAAATTTTTGTTTTATTTTTAGTTTTTTGGCCATTTTGTGACCCGTTTTTTTTCATTAAAAATTTTTATGTTTTTTAAAAAGGAAGTGTTTTTGTGGGTTTTTTTTTGGGGTTTTTTTGGGGTTTTTTTTTTTTTAAAAATTGAAATAACCGGGGACATGCCCCCTCTGTGTGTTTGTTTGTTGTTTGTTGTCTCTATTTTTTTCTTCATCTACTTTAACTGTTCCCCTCTTGTCTTTCCCCCTTTTTTTCCCTTTCCCTCTCTCATTTTTTTTTTGTCTTTTTTTATACTCTAAAAGTTGGAATGTATGAGATGGTGTTTGTTTAAAATTTAAAATTTTTTTTTGAAAGAATTTGGGGACTTTATGGGGCTTAATTTGATTATCGTTTTAAAGAAGGTTTTTTTTTTGGGGGTTGTTTTTTAGTTTTTTGTAACTGGTCAATTTTGATGATGATGTAACAGGAAAAAATGCTCTCCCCCCTTTTCCCTCTCCTCTCCCTCTCTCTTCCCTCTCTCCCCCCTTCCCCCTTCCCCCTTCTGTTCCCTCCCCCCCCCCGGGGGAGGGGTTCTCCCACCATGTTCCAAAAGGGGGACAATCATTTCCCCCTGCACCACCTCCCCCCCCTTTTCCCCCCCCTTTCCCCCCCCAACCTCCAAGCCAGCTCCCTCATTGTTCACTGCCCCCATCTCTACTAACCCCCACCCCCCCAGCAACCCCAAAAGCTCTCCCTCGCCCCTCCAGTGACCCCCATTTTATTGAAACAACCCCCCCTACCCCCCACCCCCTGAAAAAGGGGCCCCCTCTCACCCACAAACCCCTTTGATCCAACCCTTTCCCTCAACACTACCACCCCCCCTCCATCCATTTTCTAGCACCACCCCCCCCTCCCCTGACTCTACCCCCTTTTAAAATTTTTCAAAAACCCCCCTCCCCCCCCCTTAAAAACCCTGGGGGACAAAATACATATCCACAAAAACTTCCACCCAGCCCCACAGTTGGGGCCCCTTAAACCCTGCTCACAAAAGTTCACTGCCCGCTGTCTGCAGCCATCTCCACCATCACTGCCCCAAAGCACAGGTTGATGCATTTCAACAGAGAAAAAAACATTAAACCAAAAAGATAGAGATAACAGCCAGCACCAGCAAAGACAACACGTCCAAACAAAAACCACATAAAAGCCCAAAAAAAACACTGAATCAACCATTGCTGACCTTACTCAGAAAAAACAATCAATTGCAGAAAACAGTTGACAGTAAAAGCCAAAAGTCTCTGCCTTCGACAACTGGCAAAAGCCCTTTTAATAAAGAAATCAATCAATTAAAGAAAGCCCTACCATCAACAACACATCATACCTTTACCTTCCCACTCCAAACAACCATCCAGTCACTTCCACTCCAAAGAACCCATACCAAAAAAAAAACAGAAACTTCCAAAATTCTCTTAAGTGACCCCTCTTTTGATAATCAGACACCCCAATTGATGAAAAAATTTATATCCACAAATTCCCCACAAATAACAAGTTTTCACCCCTTGATCCGGGACCAAAAACCCCAGCCCCAAAACCACACCCCTCCACCAGCCCTTCCTAAAACCAAAGATAAAGAAAAAAAGTCCTTTTTCCCACTGTCTTTCCAAGGAAAACCCCCCTCCGCTTTCTCCTTTTCCCAACACCTTTAGAGACACAAATTGAGAAAGAACTGCCCCCCCAACTGCCAGCCAAAGTTAATCATTGGTGACTCTTTTCCTTAAGAAATTGGAGACAGAACTTCTCCCCTGGAGGACCAGCAAGTAACCTGTCGTGCCAGGCCTGCCCAAATCCAACACCTGCGAAGTGGCTATCCACCCTTCCTCCTTCTCCACACGCAAAGGAGTAAATTTCCATTAGGCATCAACGCTGCTTACAAAGTGGCCCAGTTGAGTGTGGAATGGAAAACGTGTAAGCAGAGGCTACGCCAGGCTTTCCCCCTTCCAGCAAAAAAGCCTCTTCAATCCTCCCCCCTTAATGGCCGAAAAACATGCCCCCAAATCCGTGAGGGACTCCAAACGCCCAGCCTCCCCAAAGTTGTTGCAAAGAGGGGGGAGTTTTATCAACCACACCTCCCTTTTCAAAATGAAAAGGGGGGGCACCCAAAAGTCCCTTTTCAATTTCCAGGACCCCCCACCCCCAAGTCCCTATGGTATTGCGGTCCTTACCAAAAAATTGTACCGTACCAAAATCAAAACCTTGCCCCCCCACTCCACCCACTCCACGAGCCAAAGGCACAAGACTCGGGCTCACTGTCCCTAAAGGGCTGTCCCAACAACAAAGAACAGCCCCCCCTGCCAAGGCCCATGGTCCCCCCAACACCAAAGCCCCTCGGGCCGACGGTATACCTGACTACGACGCCTCTTACAACCGCCGCCACGACTACAATAAGCCAGTTCGGACTACAGAACAACGTGCCTGAGAAAAAGGCCCGCCACGCCGCGGCGACTACAATAAGAAATAGGCCCCTGCCTTACAGCGAAACCCGAGACACGGGGATATGAAAGCATCCCACCCCTTCCCTCAGCCCTAAATACAAATGCCTGGGGGCACTCCGGGACCCCTCAGTCACAAAAAAAACAAAAACTCCTTGAGGTCCTCTTGACAACTATCCAACAGGCCCTTTTGTAAACCTTGCCAGCAAGGCTAGTCAGCAGAGCGAGAGGAACGAGGGAGTGAGGAAGCAAGGAGGAGAGAAAGAAGAGAGGAGAAGGGGAGAGAGGAGAGAGAGAGAGAGAGAGAGGGAGAAGAGAGAGAGAGGAAATGCTGTTGACACCCCTTCTCACCATGTTTGCCTCTTTGGAAGTTGTGTGGAATTTTTATTCAAACCTCTTGCTAAAATTCTCCAATCTGATTTCTTGAATTTTCATTCAATTTTATTTTGCTTTGTTTGTTTTAATTCTGGTTTGGTTTAGTTATTATTGCTTTTTTCTCTGTTTTCCCGTTTTTTTTGTTTTTTGGGGCGATTTGTGGTTTGTTGTTGTTTTTTTTGTTTTGTTTGTTTGTTGTTTTTTTTAGGGGGTTTTTTCTATTTCTTTATTTATTTTTATTTCGTTTTATTTTTTGATTGTTGTTTTTTGTATTTTATTAGAGGGGTTGTTTTTTTGTGCGAATTTTTTTTTTTTTTTTTTTTTTTTGTTTTGTTGTTTTTTGTTTGTTTGTTTTTTTTTTTTTTTGTTTTTTTTTTTACTTTTTTGTTGGGGGGGGGGGGGGGTTGTTTTTGCTTCTTGATTTGTGTGTGGTTTTGTGGGGTGTGGGGTGTGTGTGTGTGTGTGTGTGTGTGTGTGTGTGTGCGTGTGTGTGTGTTTTGTTTTCTTTATGGTTTGGTTTGGTTGTTTGGGGTTTTTCCCCGTTTTTTTGTTTTTGTTTTTTTTTTTTTAAGTTTTTTGGTTTTTTTTTTGTTTTGTGTGGGTTTTTTTTTTCTTGTTTGTTTGTTTGGTTGTGGTTGGGGTTTTTTTTGTTGGTGTGTGTGTGTTGTGTGTGGGTGTTTTTGTTTTTTTGCTTTTTTTTTTGTTTTGTTTTTTGTTTTTTTTTTTGTTTTGTTTTTTTTGTTGTTGTTTTTTTTGTTTTTGTTTGGGTTTTTTTGTTTGTTGTGGGTTTTTTTTTTGCTTAAGAAGTTTTTTTTTGCTGTTGTTTGTTTGTTTAATTTTTTCCTGGGGGAGGCTCTTGCTTTTATTTGCTTTGTGGTTCCTCCTTAAATTGTTTTTATTGGTTTACTTTTACAGCCTGTAATTCTTGTTATGTTCTTTTTTATCTTGGGCCTCCTTGTGAATTTTTTGTTCCTTGTTTTGGGCCTCTTGTGAAAACTTGCTCAGCTAATTGTTCCCCCTTGAGTGTAGCGTATGTGTGTGTGGGTGGGTGGAAAGTTCCTTCTGAGAAATTGATTGAATGTTAGCTTAATTATTTAAAAGTGGGGTTTTTTTTTTTTTGTTTTTTTGAAACCCCCTTTTTAAAAGGTGAAGGATGCCTGCAAGGAAATTGCAATTTTCCATCCCCGGAGGGATCAGACCTGTGGTTTATGATTGCTGTGCCAGTTAAATATTTATCAATTTGCTGTTTTCAGGTTGTGACATTGAACAACTTGTGTGCATACCCCACCTGTGTATGAATTTTCTCCCCCCCCAGTGCTCCCAAATTATCTTAATTTTTGCAAAGACATTCATTCGTTTTGCAACAAAAGCAAGCAGAAACATTGGAATGTGAGCAATGGGAGGAATTCTCCCTGATTGTTGCTTGGGGGGACCTGCATCCCTGGGACAAAGGGGTACAATTGGGATTGGGAATCGGTGATTAACCCAACTTTTGGAGTGCGTGATAAAACGACATCTTGTGACTTTTTTCACCAAATCAACCAGGAAACGATAATCCCTTCAGAAGTGTGTGTTTTATTGGCCAAAACCACAGTCATATACATTTTCTTTTGTTTCTGTCTTGTTTTTTTTGTTTTTGTCTCTTATATTGGCCATTTTTATATTGTTGTTAGTTGATTGTGTCTGTGTGTCTCTGAGTAACTATTGAATTTTTTTTGAATTTTTTTTTTCTTACATTACATCATACCCCTAATTGAGTGCCCCACTCAGATCCCCTTTATTCCATATAAAATAGATTTTTCACCTTTCCTGTTGCTACATTACATTGTTGTTGGTTGGATTGGGTTATAGATCTATATTTATATACACTGTTGGTGTATTTTTTTGAGCAACTTGAAAGCAGTCTTTTTTCTTTTTCCCCCTTTCCTTCCTACATTTCATCCTTCCCCCTATTGAGTGTCCACTCCCCTTTATTCCTAATTATCTCTCATTGATTGTCACCTTCCAGTTTTTACACACATTATCACATCGAGCAACTAAAATCAGTCTAGTTTTTCACTTTTTTTTCTTACTTTCATCCTTACCCCTATCAAGTGCCCACTACCCTTTATTCCTATTCATCTCTAATTGATTTTCACCTTTTCCTGTCTTAGGACACATTATCACATCTCCAGCAAAAACCAACACAACTGATGCATTCAAGACACAACACGTGGCCCTCTAAGGAAGGCCTACGAATTTGTCACTTAAATATAAATCATGCAGTCAATAAAATTGAAGACATATCAACACTTATTAGAAACCATGGCAAACCATTTCACATACTAGGGCTATCTGAATCAAGACTCTTGAAGCACATAGTAGACACTGATTTATATATCCCAGGATATAAAATCATACGAAAGGATCCACAAAGGCAAAAAAAAACAGGAATCATCATATACATTAGTGAATCTATAACATTCAAGCGTCTCATTCATCTTGAACATTGTGATGTAGAAGCTGTCTGGTTTGAAATCTCCATGAAAGGTTCACCACCTATTGCAATGGGATTCTGCTATAGGAATCCAGCAGAAAGAAAAAATTGGATAGACAAGTTTGACGAAATGATGAATGTAGTTCTATTAGAATCCAGGGAAGTAATACTACTAGGTGATTTTAATATTGATTTAACAAAAGTAAATAATATTTGGACGCAAATTACTATTCATTCAACCTTCACCAACTAGTTGTTTACCCACGAGAGTCACACCAAATTCAAGCACAATAATTGATCACATCTACGTATCAAACCCAAAAACATCATAGAAACATGTGTCCCTGTCTATAACTGCAGCGATCACTACCCAGTCTGTACTACATGGTCAAAAAAAGGAGCAAAAATTCCCAAACCTGGACATAAAACCATAACATATCGTTCTTTTGCAAAATTTAATGAACAGCTTTTCCTTCTTGATCTAAGTAACTCTATGCTCTCAGAAACATTAAACATTACTGATCCAGACAAGGCCATTGAATTCTGGATAAAAACCTTTACTGAAATCTACAACAAACATGCTCCACTTAAAACCATAAGGGTCAAACATGTCCCCAAACCACCTTGGATTACAAAAGAACTAGAAGAAGCATGTTATCTTAGAGATTTATTAAAAAAACATAAATATCATGAAGAGTCAAATAGATTACGAAACGCCATAAACTCACAGAAACGTCAAAGAAAAAAAGAAATATTTCCAAGATTTACTGTCTTCCAAACAAAACTCAAAAATTATTTGGAGGGCCATAAATCAAATAACAAATAAACAATCATCTTCCAAATCAAATATAATCAAAGATGTTACTGCTGAACAACTCAACAATCATTTCATAAAGTCTCTACTAACGTTGTTAACAATGATGATTCAAAATCCAATAACCTCAACACATTAAGACAATACTGCCAAGACAAGCATATTCCGTCAAAACTTCACATACCATTCATTTCAGTTTTTGAGGTCTATAATTATTTAATTCACCTCAAACAATCAAGGACACGAGGTCTTGATGGAATAGACAGCAGAATTCTGAAACTGTCAGCTCCAGTTATCACAGACACCCTAACTTATATATATAACCAATGTCTTGAAAAGAACTACTTCCCCAATGCCCTCAAAACTGCTAAAGTAATCCCCATTCACAAATCTGGTGACACTTCAGATCCCTCAAATTATAGGCCAATCTCTATTATATCCCTCCTTTCAAAAACCCCTGGAAAAACATATAAATAAACACTTAGTCCGTCATATAGACACTAACGACCTTCTTCACCCTAACCAATCAGGATTCAGACAAAATCACTCATGTCATACTGCACTGACTAGTCTCATAGACAATTGGCTATCAAACATTAATGAAAACAAATTTTGTGGAGTATTATTTGTAGATTTCAAAAAAGCATTTGATACAATTGACCACCACACTCCTCATCAGAAAGCTAGACCTGTACAATCTATCATCAGATAGTCTAGAACTACTCGCTTCTTATCTTAAAAACAGACAACAGTGTGTCTCAACAACTACATCCACATCCAGTCTAAAACCCATTCATTATGGAGTACCACAGGGATCTATACTAGGACCTATTCTCTTTTCCTTATACATAAATGACCTTCCTCTACTTATCAAATCTAAATGTGAACTATTTGCTGATGATACAACCATACATACAAGCCATAACGACATTGACTCTCTTGCAACCATATTACAACAAAGCTGCAATGATCTTGTCAAATGGACAGAACTGAACCATATGTCTATTCACCCCCAAAAAACAAAATGCATGCTTATCACCACCAGACAAAAGCGACAAAATTTACCTCATAAACAGTTTCCAATCCATATAAGAAAGGAAGCAATTGAACAAACCTCTCATCACAAAGTTCTAGGAGTAACAATCGATGAAAATCTCAGCTGGTTCTACCACATATCTCATCTATGCAAATATTTGTCCCAAAGAGTATACCAGTTAACTAAAATTAAACATTTCCTTGACCACAATTCAAGGAAATTATTCTTCCAAGCTTACATACAATCCTCAATAGACTATGCCTCAACCCTATGGGATTCTGCCAGTGCAAACACTATGAAACCGTTACTAAGTCTGTATAAACGTGCTCTCAAACTTATCCTCCTGAAGAAAACAACCTTAATTGAAGTGGATTATACTCAGTTAAATATTCTCCCCCTACAACAAAGACTAAAATATAACAAAGACATTTTTATGTTTAAGATAATGGCAGGAACTGTCCCCACATCCTTAAGAGATAAGTTCGCAATGAATCATTCCAGAAATACTGAAAAGCCAAGTGTCCCAATCCCAAGAATAGACTTGTTTAAATCTAGTTTACTATACTCAGGCCCTGTGCTGTGGAACTCCCTTCCCGATTCAATTAAAGAACATCAATCATTGACAACCTTCAAAAATCACCTTATAATCCACTTGATGCACCAAAAATAATAAACCAATTATATCCCCTTCTCCTTCTCCTCCTCCCTCCCTCTGTGTGTGTGTATGTGTGTGTGTATGTGTGTGTGTGTG
Organism: Stramonita haemastoma; assembly: GCA_030674155.1. Taxonomy (NCBI): domain Eukaryota; kingdom Metazoa; phylum Mollusca; class Gastropoda; order Neogastropoda; family Muricidae; genus Stramonita; species Stramonita haemastoma. Next base: position 43,427 of record JASPKP010000303.1, on the reverse strand, counting down.
TGTGAGTGTTGTGTGTGTGTGTGTGTGTGTGTGTGTGTGTGTGTGTGTGTGTGTGTGTGTGTGTTTGCGTGTGTGTGTGTGTGTGTTGTGTGTGTGTGTGTGTGTGTGTGTGTGTGTGTGTGTGTGTGTGTTGCGTTGTGTGTGTGTGTGTGTGGTGTGTGTGTGTGTGTGTGTGTGTGTGTGTGGAGTGTGTGAGAGTGTGTGAGAGTGTGTGAGAGTGTGTGTGTGTGTGTGTGTGAGTTGGGTTTCTTGTTGTTGTTCTCCTTCTCCCCTTTTATCAAAACTTATGTTTTATGAGACTATTTTGATGCTAGATGGTGGTGGATTGATGTTTTCAGTCATTAGCCTCATCGTATTCTCTGTTTACTCTTTAATTATTGCGCCCTTTTGTGTGTGTGTTGTGTGTGTGTGTGTGTGTGTGTGTGTGTGTGTGTGTGTGTGTGTGTGTGTGTGTGTGTGTGTGTGTGTGAGTGTGTGTGTGTGTGTGAGTTGGGTTTGTTGTTGTTGTTGTTCTTTCCCCCCTTTTATCAAAACTTATGTTGTATGGGACTATTTTGATGACAGATGGTGGTGGATTGATGTTTTCAGTCATTCAGCCTCATCACATTCTCATGTTTGCTCTTAAATCATTGCACCTTTCTTTTTTTCTTTTTTTCTGCTTTGTTTTGTTTTTGTTTGTTTATTTGTTTTTTGTTTGTTTTGTTTTGTTTTTATTATCCAAATCAAAATAATCATTGATTCTTACTCCATGTTTTGTTTCTGAATGAGTGCCTTTTTATAACATTACCTTAATATTGTATCTCTGTCGTATTCCTTACCTGTTGTTGTTGTTCTTTCCCCCTTTATCAAAATCTTGTTCTATGGGACTTATTTGATGTTAGATGGTGGTAGATTGATGTTTTCAGTCATCTACCCTCATCATATTTTCATGTTTACTCTTAATTATTGCGCCTTTTCTTTGTTTTGTTTTATTTTGTTTGTTCTTTGCTTTTCTTGCTTTCTTTATTCAACTAAAAATCATCATTGATTCTACTTCTCATTTTCGTTTCTGAATCAGTGACCTTATAACATTACCTTAATATTGTATCTCTGTGTTAATTCTTGCCTGTTGTTTGATACTTGGTGTGGTTCCTTACTTTTGGTATTTGGATCATTATAATTATTGATTTTATTTATATTTTTATTGGCAGATCTCCCCCCCCCCCCCTCCAATAAGGATTTTACTTTTTTTTTTTTTTCTTTTTTTTTTTTTCTTTTTTTTTTTTTTTTTTTTAATTTTCCCCTTTTATCCAAATGTATGATTTATATCACATGTATAATTTTTGATAGATGGTGGCGGATTGATGTTTTCAGTTGTTTATTCCCTTCTCTTGTTTGCTCTTTACCTATTAACACTTTTCTATTCCTTCATTATCAAAATCTTTTATTGTGACTTCTGATTCTTGTCTTCTGATCGAGTGCATTTTTATTACCTTATCATATATAGTGTCCTTATTCTTGTGTGTTGTTTGGTTTGCGTAAAGCTTTATTGTTTAGTATCTTTTCAACTTGATGTATCCCTGAAAAGGGCGGGGACTGGATGTAAAAAAGCACACAAGTGCTTATCTATTATCCTCGAATAAAATACTTTGCCTTGCCTTGCCTTGCCTTGCCTTGCCTTGTCTCTCTCTCTCTCTCTCTCTCTCTCTCTCTCTCTCTCTCTTTTCCACTTTCACATTCACATATTATACCCTAAACTTATCATTAGATGGAAATATTCTGGTTCTTAAGTTGAATTTGAAATTGTATTGTTGTTGTTGAAGAAAGGGCGGGCTGTGTTTGTTTGGTTAATTATTTTGTTTGGGTTTTTTTTTCCATCTTCGTTTGTTGGGTTTTTTCCTCACAAATATGTTACGCCTTTTTGGACTTTTTAAATTTATGTTCTTGAACACGACTAGAAAAATGTTATGTTTGGGTGTTACATCATAATGTTGATTTTTTTAATGTTTGTTTGCCTTTAGTTTTTTTCCTTTTTCTTCTTAACAGGAGGAAAGATTTGTGAAAAAGTTTTGATATATATTTGTTTGGGTTGATTTCTTCTCTGCTGTCTCCTCTCAGTTCTGATCTATTTGATTGATTTCATTATAGTCAGTGTGTCTGTCTTGACATTATTGATTTATTTCATTATAATCAGTGTATCTGTCTTGACATTATTGATTGATTTCATTATAATCAGTGTATCTGTCTTGATATTATTGATTTATTTCATTATAATCAGTATATCTGTCTTGACATTATTGATTGATTTCATTATAATCAGTGTATCTGTCTTGACATTATTGATTGATTTCATTATAATCAGTGTATCTGTCTTGACATCATTGATTGACTTCATTATAATCAGTGTATCTGTCTTGACATTATTGATTGATTTCATTATAATCAGTGTATCTATCTTGACATTATTGATTGATTTCATTATAATCAGTGTATCTGTCTTGACATTATTGTTTGATTTCATTATAATCAGTGTATCTGTCTTGACATCATTGTTTGGGTCAGTCAGGCATTATGTGTTTGTTGAATACATATCTGCCTCTTTTGTTTAAATTATTATCAATATATCCAGTGGGGATTATGCATTTGTTGAATTTACACCTATATTGTTTTTAAAAATCATAGGTTGAACCTTTATTGTTGGTGATGGTGGTTTTGTTTTTCTGTTGTTTTTGTTTTGTTGGGGGGGGGGAGGGGGGTGTTGTTGTTGTGTTTTTTTTTTTTTGGGGGGGGGGTGGATTTTTGCGATTCCCTAATCAGGGCAAGGGCCAGATGAAAAAAGGTATGTGAATACTAACTTTGTTACCCTTGAATAACTAAAGATTATTGATTTGTTCATTTATTAGGAATGATGGTGTCTTTATAGTTCTTTGGTTTTCATCCATAGTACTATGGAAAACAAAGAAAAGATTTGTGTAAATATTTTGATATTTATCTTTTTTTTGTTGGACTTGATTGATATAGTTTGATATTGAGATTGTGATTTGCCTAAAATTGATTCTGTTGATAGACATTGACTAAATATGTTTCCTTGCTTTTTTTCTCTCACATATATGTTACGCTTTTTTTCTTTAATTTTTTTTACACTTTTAACACAATTTGCAAAATATTGTGTGTAGGCGTTGCCTCATAATGTTCCTGATTAGTATACTATGCTTTTATAAATGTGTTGAGTTAAAGTTTTAGCTGCTTTGTACAACTTTAAATTGTTTTGTTGCTGATTTGATGAGGTTAATTTTTAGCTGGTTTGTACAACTTTAAATTGTTTTGTTGCTGATTTGATGAGGTTAATTTTTAGCTGGTTTGTACAACTTGAAATTGTTTTGTTGCTGATTTGATGAGGTTAATTTTTTTTTTCAGGCTTTTGGCCACATTGCGACTTGATAGGTTTCATTCATAATGATGTTAATTTAAAGAAGTGTTTCGTGTGGGTGGTTTGTAATACTTTTTTTTTTTATAATAATGATGTAACCTGAAAATGCCACCCTCTCTCTCTCTCTCTCTCTCTCTCCTCTCTCTCTCTCTCTCTCTCTCTCTCTCTCTCTCTCTCTCTCTCTCTCTCTCTCTCTGTCTGACTCTGTCTTTGTCTCTGTCTCTCTCCCTGTCCTTCTTTCTTATTTTTTGTCTTATGTGTATTCTGTAAGTTGGAATTATGAGATGGTGTTTTGCCTAAAATTAATTCTTTTGACAGATATTGACTTGACATGTTTCATTGAAAATATCGTTTCTAAGAAGCGTTTTGTGTAGGTGTTTTTTCTGATTTCTCTCTCTCTCTCTCTCTCTCTCTCTCTCTCTCTCTCTCTCTCTCTCTCTCTCTCTCTCTCTCTCTCTCGCTCACTCTCGCTCACTCTTTCTCCCCTTCTTTTGTATTTTGCACTTTTACATATCATATTATCCTAAACTTATCAGTAGATAGAAATGTTTTTATTCTTATGTTGAATTGAAATTGTATTCTTGTCGTGTACATAAGGACGGGCTGTGTTTGTTGGGTTGGTGTTTGTTTCCTCTTTGTTTGTTTTTCTTCCCCCCTCACTTATATGTTACACCTTTGTGGACTTTTTAAATTCTTGTTCTTGAACACCACTTGAAAAATGTTATGTTTGGGTATTATATCAGAATGTGTTGATGTTTTAAATGTTTGTTAGCTGTTAGTTCTTTTTTCTTCTTTTTCTTCATAATATTGTTTTAAATTGAGAAAGATTTGTGAAAAGGTTATTTTATATATATATATGTATATATATATATGTGTGTGTGTATATTTACTTGATTATAGTTAGTGTATCTGTCTTGACATTATTGTTTAGGTTAGTGTTGGATTATGTGTTTGTGGAATACATATCTGTCTCTTTTGTTTATATAATTATCAATGTATTCTGTGGGGATTATGGTTTGCTGAATGTATTCCCATCTCTTATTTTGTAAATCATAGGTTGAACTTTTATTGTTGTGATGGTGGTTTTGTTTCTCTTTGGTTTTGGTTGGGTTTTTTGGGGTTGGTTTTTGTTTTTGTTTTGTTGTTGTTTTGTTGCTATTCCTTAATCGGGGCAAGGGCCAGATGTAAAAAAGGATGTAAATACTTACTCTGTTACCCTTGAAATATAAAGATTATTCAGTCATTCATCTCTTATGAATGTCGGTGTAAACTAGTATTATAGTACTATATTATAGTATTATACATAGGTGTAGGGAGAGAGATTGCTATATTTATGTTAGGTGAGGGGAGGGCAGGGAAATGGGGTCGATATATGGCATACATTATTTCCAGCTTGATTTATGTGTGTTCAATATCTGTGTCAATATCTGTGTCAATATCTGTGTGCAGTATCTGTGTGCAGTATCTGTGTTCAAGGGCCTCGTGTACCAATCAGCTGGAGATGATTTTGCAACACTGAAAGTTAAGTGCTTCCTTTTCTGGTTTCTCTCTCTCTCTCTCTCTCTCTCTCTCTCTCTCTCTCTCTCTCTCTCTCTCTCTCTCTCTCTCTCTCTCTCTCTCTCTCTCTCTCTCTCTCTCTCTCTCTCCCCGTCCCTCCCTCCTCTACTCTACCTTCCCTTCCCTTCCCTTCCCTTTCTATTTTTCACTTTCACATTATTATAATAATTATCCTAAACATATCATTAGGTAGAAATGTTTTGGTTCTTATGTTCAGTTGAAATTGTATTTCTTGTCGTCTACATAAGGAAGGGCTGTGTTTGCTTGGTTGGTTTTTTGTTTGTTTGTTTTTGTTTTTTTCCCCTCACATAATATATATGTTTTGCCTTTTTGCACTTTTAAAATTCTTGTTCTTGAACACAACTTGTTTGGGCATATCTGAATGTGTTGATTTTTAAATGTGTGCTTGCTGTTAGTTTTATTTTCTTTTTCTTCATAATGTTGTTATAAAGTAAGAAAGATTTGTGAAAACATATATAGATATATGTTTGTTTTTGTTTAGGTTGCTTTCTTCTCTGCTGTCTCCTCTCCATTTCAATGTATTTAATGTACTTGATTATGATCAGTGTATCTGTCTTGACATTAATGTTCAGGTCAGTTGTTGATTATGTGTTTGTAGAATACATGTCTATCTCTTTTGTTTGAATAATTATCAATGTATCCAGGTTTAAAATTTGTATTATCATTATTAGGCTTATGGCCACATTGTGACTCGATAGGTTTCATTAACAATTATGTTATTTTAAGGAAGTCTTTCTTGTGGGTGTTTTGTTGGGTTTTTTTGAGTGTTTTTTTTTTTTAGTAATGAAATAACCTGGAAATGCCCCTCTCTGTGTGTTTGTCTGTCTGTTTGTCTGTCTCTATCTTCTTTCTCTCTCGTCTCTGTCTGTCTCTCTGTCTTTGTCTCTTTCCCTATCCCTCTCTCTCTTTTTTTTTTTGGTCTTATGTATACTCTGTAAGTTGGAATGTATGAGATGGTGTTTGTTTAAAATTAATTCTGTTGACAGACATTGACTTGATATGCTTCATTGATAATATCGTTTTAAAGAAGGGTTTCGTTTGGGTGTTTTGTTAGACTTTGTAGACTGGTCTGTTTTGATGATGATGTAACATGTGAGATGCTCTCTCTCTCTCTCTCTCTCTCTCTCTCTCTCTCTCTCTCTCTCTCTCTCTCTCTCTCTCTCTCTCTCTCTCTCTCTCTCTCTCTCTCCCACTTTCACATTCACATATTATACCCTAAACTTATCATTAGATGGAAATATTCTGGTTCTTAAGTTGAATTTGAAATTGTATTGTTGTTGTTGAAGAAAGGGCGGGCTGTGTTTGTTTGGTTGATTATTTTGTTTGGGTTTTTTTTTTCCATCTTCATTTGTTGGGTTTTTTTCCTCACAAGTATGTTACGCCTTTTTGGACTTTTTAAAGTTATGTTCTTGAACACGACTAGAAAAATGTCATGTTTGGGTGTTACATCATAATGTTGATTTTTTTAATGTTTGTTTGCTTTAGTGTTTTTTTCCTTTTTCTTCTTAACAGGAGGAAAGATTTGTGAAAAAGTTGTGATATATATTTGTTTGGGTTGATTTCTTTAGTTTTTTTCATCATTTTTATTCTTATAATCAGATGATTGTGAATTAAGTTGTTATATTATATTCGTGTTCTGTTTGATTTTGATTTGATTTCATTATAATCAGTTTAATCTATCTTGACATTATTGATTGATTTCATTATAATCAGTGTATCTGTCTTGACATTATTGATTGATTTCATTATAATCAGTGTATCTGTCTTGACATTATTGATTGATTTCATTATAATCAGTGTATCTGTCTTGACATTATTGATTGATTTCATTATAATCAGTGTATCTAGTCTTGACATTATTGATTGATTTCATTATAATCAGTGTATCTGTCTTGACATCAGTGATTGATTTCATTATAATCAGTGTATCTGTCTTGACATATTGTTTGGGTCAGTCAGGCATTATGTGTTTGATGAATACGTATCTGCCTCTTTTGTTAAATAATTATCAATATATCCAGTGAGGATTATGCATTTGTTGAATTTACACCTATATTGTTTTTAAAAATCATAGGTTGAACCTTTATTGTTGGTGATGGTGGTTTTGTTTTTCTGTTGTTTTGTTTTGTTGGGGGGGGGGAGGGGGGTGTTGTTGTTGTGTTTTTTTTTTGGGGGGGGGGGGTATTTTTGCGATTCCCTAATCAGGGCAAGGGCCAGATGAAAAAAGGTATGTGAATACTAACTTTGTTACCCTTGAATAACTAAAGATTATTGATTTGTTCATTTATTAGGAATGATGGTGTCTTTATAGTTCTTTGGTTTTCATCCATAGTACTATGGAAAACAAAGAAAAGATTTGTGTAAATATTTTGATATTTATCTTTTTTTTGTTGGACTTGATTGATATAGTTTGATATTGAGATTGTGATTTGCCTAAAATTGATTCTGTTGATAGACATTGACTAAATATGTTTCCTTGCTTTTTTTCTCTCACATATATGTTACGCTTTTTTTCTTTAATTTTTTTTACACTTTTAACACAATTTGCAAAATATTGTGTGTAGGCGTTGCCTCATAATGTTCCTGATTAGTATACTATGCTTTTATAAATGTGTTGAGTTAAAGTTTTAGCTGCTTTGTACAACTTTAAATTGTTTTGTTGCTGATTTGATGAGGTTAATTTTTTTTTTCAGGCTTTTGGCCACATTGCCACTTGATAGGTTTCATTCATAATGATGTTATTTTAAAGAAGTGTTTCGTGTGGGTGGTTTGTAATACTTTTTTTTTTTTTTTAATAATGATGTAACCTGAAAATGCCACCCTCTCTCCCCTCTCTCTCTCTCTCTCTCTCTCTCTCTCTCTCTCTCTCTCTCTCTCTCTCTCTCTCTCTCTGTCTGTCTGTCTGTCTGTCTGTCTGTCTGACTCTGTCTTTGTCTTTGTCTCTGTCTCTCTCCCTGTCCTTCTTTCTTATTTTTTATCTTATGTGTATTCTGTAAGTTGGAATTATGAGATGGTGTTTTGCCTAAAATTAATTCTTTTGACAGATATTGACTTGACATGTTTCATTGAAAATATCGTTTTTAAGAAGCATTTTGTGTAGGTGTTTTTTTCAGATCTCTCTCTCTCTCTCTCTCTCTCTCTCTCTCTCTCTCTCTCTCTCTCTCTGTCTCTCTCTCTCTGTCTCTCTCTCTCTCTCTCTCTCTCTCTCTCTCTCTCTCTCTCTCTCTCTCTCTCTTTTTGTTGTTGCTTTGATTGGTTTTTGTTTGGCTTTTTGTAGTCAAATCAAATTCTTCATTGATTCTTACTTCATATTTTCGTTTCTGAATGAGTGCCTTTTTATACCATTACCTTAATATTGTATCTCTGTCTTATTTCTTACCTGTTGTTGTTCTTTCTCACCCTTTATCAAAATCGTATGTTTTATGGGACATATTTTGATGATAGATGGTGGTGGATTGATGTTTTCAGTCATCTAACCTCATCATATTCTCATGTTTGATCTATAATCATTGCGCCTTTTTTTGTTTGTTTGTTTGTTTGATTTTTTTTTATTTAATTTTTGTTTGTTTGTTTGTTTCTTTGTTTGTTTGTTTGCTTGTTTATTATTCAAATCAAAATCATCACTGATTCTTACTTCTTATTTCCGTTTCTGAATGAGTGCCTTTTTTTTTTATAACATTACCTTAATATTGTATCTCTGTCTTATTTCTTACCTGTTGTTTGATACTTGATATGGTTTGCTCTTGGTAATTGGATCATTATAGTTGTTCTTGTTCTAGTTGAGGCTGTCTTTTTATCTTGATGTTATCCCTGAAAGGGGCGGGGACTGGATGTAAAAAAGCACATGTGTGCTTATCTATTATCCTAGAATAAAAGAATTTTGCCTTGCCTTGCCTTGCCTTGCCTTGTCTCTTCCCTTCTTTTGTATTTTGCACTTTTACATATCATATTATCCTAAACTTATCAGTAGATAGAAATGTTTTTATTCTTGTGTTGAATTGAAATTGTATTCTTGTCGTGTACATAAGGACGGGCTGTGTTTGTTGGGTTGGTGTTTGTTTCCTCTTTGTTTGTTTTTCTTCCCCCCTCACTTATATGTTACGCCTTTGTGGACTTTTTAAATTCTTGTTCTTGAACACGACTCAAAAAATGTTATGTTTGGGTATTATATCAGAATGTGTTGATGTTTTAAATGCTTGTTTGCTGTTAGTTTTTTTTTCTTCTTTTTCTTCATAATATTGATTTAAATTGAGACAGATTGGTGAAAAAGTTATTATATATATATATATATATATATATATATATATATATAATATATATATATTATATATATATATATACACACACATATACATAAACATATATACAATATCATATCATATCATATATCATATCATATCATATATATGTGTGTGTATATTTACTTGATTATAGTTAGTGTATCTGTCTTGACATTATTGTTCAGGTTAGTGTTGGATTATGTGTTTGTTGAATACATATCTATCTCTTTTGTTTATATAATTATCAATGTATTCTGTGGGGATTATGGTTTGCTGAATGTATTCCCGTCTCTTATTTTGTAAATCATAGGTTGAACTTTTATTGTTGGTGATGGTGGTTTTGTTTCTCTTTGGTTTTGGTTGGGTTTTTTTGGTTGGTTTTTGTTTTTGTTTTGTTGTTGTTTTGTTGCTATTCCTTAATCGGGGCAAGGGCCAGATGTAAAAAAGGACGTAAATACTTACTCTGTTACCCATGAAATATAAAGATTATTCATTCATTCATCTATTACAAATGTTGGTGTAAACTAGTATTATAGTATTATATTATAGTATTATACATAGGTGTAGGGAGAGAGATTGCTATATTTATGTTGGGTGAGGGGGGGCAGGGGAATGGAGTCGATATATGGCATACATTATTTCCAGCTTGATTTATGTGTGTTCAATATCTGTGTGAAGATCTGTGTGCAGTATCTGTGTGCAGTATCTGTGTTCATGGGCCTCGTGTACCAATCAGCTGGAAATGATTTTGCAACACCGAAAGTTAAGTGCTTCCTTTTCTGTTTTTGGTGGTGTGTGTGTGGTGGAGTGTGTGTGTGTGTGTGAGTGTGTGTTTGTGTGTGGTGTTGTGTGTTTGTGTGTGAGTGTATGTGTGTGTGTGTGTGTGTGTGTGTGTTGTGTGTGTGTGTGTGTGTGTGTGTGTGTGTGTGTGTGTGGTGTGTGTGATTTGTTTCCTCTCACAGGTAATTTGTTCTTCTCTTCATTGATGACGTAGACATTGCCACAAGCAGTTTTGCCATAATGTTGCCTTGTATTGCCATCATACACTGACCCATTGTTGTTTCTTTGTTGTTGTTGATTTTTTCAAAATATTTTTTTTTCACAATTTTTAAGCAGTTACACCCAGTTATGGTTTTTAATTTAACATCTGTTCAGCATGATGTTCAGTTGCAGTTCATTTTTGCACAAATGTTAGAGAGAGGGATTGACATGCGTGTGTAGGTGAGAGTGTGTATTGGGGGAAGGGGGTGGGGATATTGGGGTTGGTGGATTGCATACATGATTACAGACTTGGATAAAGTGTTTTCATGTGGGGATATTGGGGTTGATGGATTGCATACATGATTACAGACTTGGATAAAGTGTTTTCATGTGGGGATATTGGGGTTGATGGATTGCATACATGATTACAGACTTGGATAAAGTGTTTTCATGTGGGGATATTGGGGTTGATGGATTGCATACATGATTACAGACTTGGATAAAGTGTTTTCATGTGGGGATATTGGGGTTGATGGATTGCATACATGATTACAGACTTGGATAAAGTGTTTTCATGTGGGGATATTGGGGTTGATGGATTGCATACATGATTACAGACTTGGATAAAGTGTTTTCATGTGGGGATATTGGGGTTGATGGATTGCATACATGATTACAGACTTGGATAAAGTGTTTTCATTGTCTGTTCACAGGGCTCCTGTACCCAACATCTGGAGAGGCTTTCAGGAGCACTGTATAAGAGTTAAGTGCTTCTTTTTTTTCTTGTGTGTGGTGTGTGTGTGTGTGTGTGTGTGTGTGTGTGTGTGTGTGTGTGTGTGTGTGTGTGTTTGTGTGTGTGTGTGTGTGTGTGTGTGTGTGTGTGTGTGTGTGTGTGTGTTGGGGGGTGGGGGGTCATTACTTTAGGTATGTTTATTTTTCTCCTCATTGATGATAGTGAATGATCACAAGCTGTCGTGCCAGTGTTACCTTGTTGTTGTATTGGCATGATACACCCACCCTCCCCATTGTTCACTGTTGTTGATGTATTGGCATGATGCACCCACCCTCCCCATTGTTGTTGATGTATAGGCATGATACATCCACCCTCCCCATTGTTGTTGTTGTATTGGCATGATACATCCACCCTCCCCATTGTTCACTGTTGTTGATGTATTGGCATGATACATCCACCCTCCCCATTGTTCACTGTTGTTGATGTATTGGCATGATACATCCACCCTCCCCATTGTTCACTGTTGTTGTTGTATTGGCATGATACATCCACCCTCCCCATTGTTCACTGTTGTTGATGTATTGGCATGATACATCCACCCTCCCCATTGTTCACTGTTGTTGTTGTATTGGCATGATACATCCACCCTTCCAATTGTTCACTGTTGTTGTTTTTTTGTTTTTTTTTCTAACGTTTTAACAAGTTGAAAATACTTCTCTTTTTTTTCTTTTTTTTTTAAAGTTGAAAATACTTACATTTTTCTGACCTTTTGTAATTGTTCATCTGATTTTTTTTATGATGTTTAGCTGCAGCTAGATAAGTGAAGTGAGGATGTTTCTGATCTCTCCTTGCTTCCATGAGATTGCTGTGTGCCTGTTTCTGATGTACACTTAATTCTCTGTGTGTGATATTTTTGTGCTTGCGATATACACTTGATTCTGCATGTTTGATATTTGTGTGCTTGTGGTGTACACAGGTTCCTGTGTATAAGTGTGTTTCTGATGTACACTTGATTCTGCATGTTTGATATTTGTGTGCTAGTGACGTACACTTAATTCTCTGTGTATGATATTTGTGTGCTTGTGGTGTGCACGGGTTCCTGTGTATAAGTGTGTTTCTGATGTACACTTGATTCTGTGTGTTAGTGTATAAGTGTGTTTTCTGATGTACACTTGATTTTGTGTGTAAGTGTATAAGTGTGTTTCTGATGTACACTTGATTCTGTATGTAAGTGTATAAGTGTGTTTCTGATGTCAGTTTGTGTCTACATGTGCAGAGTGGGGGAGACTTGCTTCACCCTGGACAGACAGAAGCCTTTGCCCTCTACAGACACTGACTGCCTGCTGCCCTGTGCCCCCACACCTGTCTGTCCCCACACTGACTGAGCCAGCCAGCAGTGAACAGGAGGGTGAGGACATGACATGACATGACATGACATGACATGACATGACATGGCATAGCCAGCTTTGTCTAGGATGAACTGAACTTTTCTTTTTTCTTTTCTTCCGCTTTCTTCTTCTTCTGTTATGTCTTTTTCTGACTTTCTTCTTCTTTGTTTTTTACTTTTGTTTTCTGCTTCCTCTTCTTCTTCATTGTCTGTTGCCTTCTTCATTTCCTTCTCCCCCTCTTTTAGTAGGTAGGACCACGGCAGCCGCTAACGAGTAAAGCGTAGTGGAATTGGCAAATTCGATCCACTTTGCACCCAAATTTCTCCATCCAAATCTAAAAGAAAGCTCAAAAAAATATACTTGTAAAAAGTTTAATGCATTAACTTAACGTCTGTAATATCATTTCGCAAGAATGATGACTGGATAAATGCGAGCAATGCGTTTAATATCGGTAATAAACTTAAAAACTCGCTGCTACCGGAGCCTCACTGGCTGAAAACACGACTCGGTGAATTTTCGTGCTTCGTCTTCCAACACGATCTGTGACCCCTTCACTACACAAACCTATTCATAGCGCATACCATTGGAAAGAAGAAACTCTCCACTAACAGATTTAATGAGAGAAATTTTAGTGAAGTTTTTTAAAAATTCAGTATAATGCGTTTAAAAATTCCCTACATATTTCGGAAATCGTAGAAATTTCCCTATTAATTGTACAAAAAATCGCAACACAGCGTTAAAAAGCTCGATTTTTCAAGAACGAAAACCTTATTTCAGTTTATCGGTTAGTTCCGTTAAATGACGTCTGATTCTCATTTGCATACAGCACCCCCCTTTTCTGACTGACCAAAATGGCGGCCTTAGCGAGTCTACACATTGATGCTTCAGACTTGCGAACGTCGATAGAGATTTTCGATGTGTACAGCGCATTTACACTCACATCTGAAGAAGTAAATGCTGTGCTTTTATTTTGTACGTAGTTAATATCGAATCTCGATGATTTTAGATTTAAAAACTTATCGTTGATCGCAAGTTTATCCCGGACTGGGATCACAGGGAGCGAAGAACTAGGTCATCGAAGGGTGCTCTCAGAATTTATGAGCTCGCGTGAAATTTTTCTATTATAACAATAAATGAAGGTGATGATTCTGTTCAGAATAGTTTCTAGTAGTGTTTGGTTTTTTTCTTAGGATCTGTACTTTGTTATATCGTGCCAAAATGTTCGACGAAACATTGTGAAAACAAATACAAGAATGATAACTCTTGTCTCGATCTAATTTCTAATAGAGATTTGGCCGATTTTGTTTACCGTTTGTTGTGTCTGTGTGCATGTAAGGCCGCATTTTTAACAGAAATAGTGATTTAACCCTCTTCCATTCGCTTTTCTGACCAAGAAACTCCTCCTAGTATTTGGAAAATTTCAATCTTTTTCTAGTAAAACACAGTTCCTTAGTAATATACACCACCATATAAAAACTACTGATAGTAGAGTCTTGAAATTTGACAGGAGTGTTCATAAGTTGTCATAGTTTACTTTGCATCAAAATTTGACAGTCCTGCTTATATATGTCGTGTTGCTGTCCCCCTTTTTGTCACCAAATCAAGGTGACAACATGTTCACTTCATGCTGTTAGTAAAATAATATGCTCTAACATGCACATCATGCACTAGTATGAGTCAACATTGAAAAAAATAGTGTCCTACCTACAGGCCCTCTGTAGGATTCCATGTCAGGGTAATCCGATTGAATAATACACATCACATGAAGATTGTCACCAAGTCCATTGTCTGGGATTGTACAGTTTTTCTACACACTAAAGAGAAATAAAAAATACGCAAACACGGTACATTATTCACGGGATGGATTGCGTCGTGCCTTGAACTGGGCTTTGATGTCATTGAAAAAGGGCCTGATCGTGTAGAGAGGGTCGTACTGGGGGCTGTCACGTCCAGGTGTGTCACTTGTGTCTCTCAAATGAAAATACTGATTCAGCTTCAAAAATCTTGTTTTGGGCATGACAGTACTGATCCATGAGTGAGAAAACTTGGGGTCAGTGGACCAGTACATATGTATTCTGGGCAGACGATTGATTCCCATCATTATCAGTATAGACAGGTAAGCCCTGATCTCCTCAGGTGTTGTGTCTGTCCACAAAGGATCAGAAGCCACACCTCTAGCAGCGATCTTTTGTTTAGCATACTTATTTGTCTCATCTGCCGCACTACGAAAAAAAGTTGGGGAAACAAACAGAAAAAAATAATCCAGGGGCTTGGCACTGAGCGGTAGTGTGGTTGTACAGGGCCTGCAGGCAACTGAAAATCTTTCACTGCCAGCGCTGTGTGCGCCGCGCGCCACGTCGTCTGCAAATTTAGTAGTGGAATGTTGTCTTCAGGGTCACTTTCTACTGCATAATCCTCATCTATTTCATCCCTTCCTTCTTCAGTTTCAATTTCAACATCAGATTCTCCATTCTGTTGTCTTTCAATCTCCTCAACTTGACGCATAATTTCGTCAATTTCATCTTCTGGAAAATCTTCCCACATTTCATCTTCGTGTTTTGCCGCCATCCTTAACTATGAGAAAATGTGTGAATGAAAATGAGAGACGCTGACCAATTTCTTGAGAATGGAAGGATGTGTGGTGCCAGAAATAGTACTGAAAAGCCATTGGGCTATCCTTACTATAGCGGGAAAAGTCATTCATAGTGTGTGTGAACTTGTTCATGCTCACAGCGTGATGGAAAATACCACTGGCCGCGAGCGATTCTCGGCATGCTGCGGCACGATAAAATAAATGGGGCCTTTTCCGAAAAGCCCGCTGCGGCATTAGAAAATGGGAGAGGGTTAAGGATTAGAAAACACTCCTGAATGCATCCATTTAAATTCATGCAAAACAAAACTTTTTTTTTTTGAATCAGAGCATACAAGTGCTAATCAAATTGAGTAAAACTTTGTTCTCTCTGTTGGTTTCACATTTTAAACAGTGCATGAACTTTCTTCACTTCTTTTTCATTAAGTTGCTTTGTTTCACCAAACATGTAGTTAGAAAGAAAAAAACAAACAAGGAAAACTGAAAACTTTGTAATGATTTTATTGTGCACAAAGAAGCCTATTCTATACTAATTTTTATCACACACACACACACACACACACACACACACACACACACACACACACACACACACACACACAAAATCACACACACACACACACACACAAATACAATCAATATATATATACATTATATACACACACACAACATATATGGTTAACACACACACACACACACACACACACACACACACACACACACACACACACACACACACACACACACTCATACCTCTACAATTCATACTTGTATGTATGCACACTTAAAGAAAATGTACAAAAACTAAGAATACACACAGACAAGGCAATTCACAAAAATGTTCCAATTTGCATTTTTTAATTGTACAAGAAAATGTTTAAAAAATACAACACTAATAAGTCTATATCGTACAGGCATTGCAACAGTATGTCACACAGTGAAAGATATTTCAGCAGAGGTCTAGGAGGTCTGTGATATATTTAGGAAGAAACTATGCAAAGGTTAAAATCACTGGGCACAAAAAGATACATGCAACATCACAATGCAACATGTAAGCTCACCAGAAACCTAAAAATTTTTTTTAATAAAGAACACAGATGGTCACATGAGTACACCTATGATATATTGATTATTGTACAGAAGATGCTTGACGAGGGGAATGGGGGGGGGGATAGGGGAAAAAACAAACAGAATCACTTGGAATGGCCTTATAAAGACACATCGTTTCAAGACAAACATTTTGACAGGTGTACCATTTTTGTCAGTCAATTAATAACTTAGATATGATGTTAATGCCTACGGGCAAGTTGGGAGGGGAGGGGGGGGGGCTGAGTGGGGGAGGGGGGGCAGAATAACTTGTATCAGTCAATTAGAAGCTGAGATATGATGTTAATAATGCCTATGGGCGGGGGGGGGGGGGGGGGGGGGGGGAATTGGCGGGGGGGGGGGGGGGGGGGGGGGGGACCAGAATGACTTGGAATGCTCTTTAAAAAGATTCAATTGTTTTAAGACAAACATTTTGATAGGTGTACCATTTCTGTCAGTCAATTAGAAGCTGAGATATGATGATATGCCTATGGGCTGGTTTTGTGTTATTATTTGGACAGGTTTTATGCTTCACAAATTGCTGTCATAGGGGTGTTTTGGATGATTGCAGTTTGCCTCTACATGATTTTTAGCTTTTTGAAAAAAATACATAGCATCTGAGTAATAAGTATAAGCTGTAATGTAGATCTTAGACACTTTTTGGCATTCTTGAGATTTTTACAGGAGGGTAATGTACCCCTTTCAGCTCAATTCGCAAGCTATTTTTAGAATTTTTCTCTGATTTTGATGTAAAATTCCATTTGTTTCCTTTGACTTATTTTTCTGCTTTTTAAATATTTGTTTCTTCAAAGTAACATAAAACAATATAAAACTAGTTTCAGCACTGTCAGGTTCATAATAAACATGAGGGAGATGTCCAAATAAGGCGTTATATATAACAAAATGGCATTTTTATCCCATCTGAAAAATTTTAAAGTGCTATTTCTCAAAAACCGTCTAAGATAATGACATGAAATTTTGCATGCTTCTTGATCTTGTTACTATCTTTCATTTGAGATAACAAACATCAAATTCTATGATGTTTGAAAAAATGAGTGGTCCTACCTACTTATAGTTTTTCCTTCTCCAGTTTTCACCATCATCGTCATTGTCACCCTTGTTTTTGGTGGTGGTAGTTTTTGTGGTGAAGTCTGTTGCTCTTGTTGTCTGCTGCTTTGGTGGTCAGAACAGCCAGGCTGCCTGCATCAGAAACAGCGCCTGCCTCTCTGTCTGTCAGCACTGGGTCAGCTGCAGGGGTCAGCAAGGGACGGATAGCCTAGTGGTCAGAACTTTGCGCTAGCAATTTGACGACCCAGGTTCAATTCCGGTCGAGGAGATTTTCCTCCTGGAGTAAACATCAGTGCTGACTGCACTCTCCCCAAAAGTCCTTCGGATGAGACTACAAACCGAGGCCCCGTGTACAAACGCACGCAGAACATCTTGCGCACACATTAAATCCTGTTCCGCTTTTCGTAAGAGTAGGCCATCGTGTGCCGGTGGGAACAGATGACATTTACAAAACTGCATACACTCAGGGACTGGATGTAAAAAAGCACAAGAGTGCTTATCCCATTATCCTCGATATAAAAAATAAAAATAAATAAAAAACAAGGAAGGAAGGAAGGAGAGACTTGTGTCAAGTCACAGTTTGATTTCAACATGGTGCATTGAATAAACCATGCATTAGCTTGTCTTCATCAAGCCATCTATCTAGGAACTAACACAACTTGCTATTTACATTATTACTGTAACACATACCAATCAGAGTCTCAATAAAAAAAAAAATAATAAAAACAATTATAAAAAATCCCAATAACAACAAAAAAATACATTGCAGAACTCATACACACACAGACACACACATAGAGACCCAGACAGACACAGTCACAGATACATTCACTCACTCACTCTCTCACTCTCACAC
Source organism: Stramonita haemastoma (assembly GCA_030674155.1). NCBI lineage: Eukaryota > Metazoa > Mollusca > Gastropoda > Neogastropoda > Muricidae > Stramonita > Stramonita haemastoma. Next base: position 25,458 of record JASPKP010000303.1, on the reverse strand, counting down.
ACACACACGCACACGTGCGCACGCATACGCACACACACACACACACACACACAGAGGAGTTTTCCTCTGGGGTTAACATCAGTACTGGCCCTTCTCCCCTCAAAAGTCTTTTGGATGGGACTATAAACCAAGGTCTCATGTACCAAAGCACATTGTACATCTTGCACACAGGTTAAAACCCATTCCGCTTTTCAAAAGAGTATGCCATTGTGTGCGGGTGGGAACGGTTTACAAAATTACACACACACAGGGACTGGATGTAAAAAAAGCGTATGAGTGCTTGATCCATTGTCTTTGAAATAAAGGGAATAAAATAAATAAATAAAAACGAAGATAAAATCTCTCTCTCTCTCTCTCTCTCTCTCTCTCTCTCTCTCTCTCTCTCTCTCTCTCTCTCTCTCTCTCTCTCTCTCTCCGTTACCCTTGAAAAACAAAGATTATTCATAAAGATGATTATTCTCTCTCCAAATGGAAGTAGGTGTAGACATGATTTCAGACAGTGTATGTATGTCTTTCCTAGAGAAGGGAGCTGTTTCTTGACAAGTGTGTTGTAATAATAATAATACATGGAATTTATATAGCGCTATATCTTGTAAAAACAAATCAAAGCGCTTGCATTCGACCCATACAACACACAAGCAGTCGATAACAATTTATGTTCATGTGTGTGTTGCCAGGTGTGGTTTAGCCCATGTGAAGACACAGGAGAGGCAGGGACAGTGGAGGGAGGGAGGGAGGAAGGGAGGCAGCCCTGAAGTCCAGGAGAGAGACTGAGGAGAAACAGGCTGACAGGCAATGCAGGAGGGATGGAGGGACAGGTGTGTGAGCAGTACTTAGGCTGTCAGACATTATCCATTATTTTATTTATTTATTTATTTATTGTATTTATTCATTTATTTTTACTCTTTTATATTGCGGATAATGGAATAAGCACTCTTGTGCTTTTTTACACCCAGTCCCCATGAGTATACAGTTTTGTAAATGTCATCTGTTCCCACCGGCACACGATGGCCTACTCTTACGAAATGCGGAACAGGATTTAGCGTGTGCGCAAGATGTTCTGCGCACGTTCGCACACAGGGCCTTGGTTTGAAGTCTCATCCGAAGGACTTTTGGGGAGAGTGCAGTCAGCACTGATGTTAACTCCAGGAGAAAAATCTGCTCAACTGGGATCGAACCCGGGTCGTCAAATTGCGAGCGCAATGTTCTGACCACTAGGCTATCCGTCCCCCCCCCATATCCTTGATATTAAAGAATGCATAAATAAATAAACAAAAATAAATAAACACTCACTTTGGCCTGTCCAACTACTACAGGGGACAGACAGGCTGACCACAAAAATGTTACCCCCAGAATGAAAGAAAGTATCTAGCTGAGAGTTGATGTCTTCCATTACTAAAGAAAAAAAAACCGTCTGGTATCCTTAAAAGGAGGACTGGCCTTGATATTTAAATCATCAGAATAAAAACAGTAGAAAATAGAAAAGACAAAGTACAGGAAAAAGGAGAGGTGTGGAAAAATGGCTTTTGTCCCCAAGAGAGCAGGTTTGGACAGTCCAAGGGAGGTCATAAGTCACTGGATGCCAAGTCCATCATCACTAGGATGTTTGCCCAAGGTTTCTTTTCCCATTGAACTGTTTTTATTTATTTATATATTGTTTAATATCGAGGATAATGGAATAAGCAATCATGTGCTTTTTTTCATCCAGTCCCCATGTGTATGCAGTTTAGTAAATATTGTCATCTGTGGGGATCAGATATGAAACTTAGCCAATAATATGATAATGGAGAAAAAGTACTACCAACAGCAAAATGCATAAAACACACATCTCACTTTTAAATGAAAAGAAAATTGTGCACAACATTTATTAAAAAAAAAAAAAAAAAAAAAAAAAAACAATGGCATATTGATTTACACACGCACACAGGTGCGCACAAACGTCACCAATAGGCTTTATGTCAAGGGAACTATATGCCTTCAATTTAAGTGAAACTGTATAACAGAACACAAGAGGGATTATTTTATCCCCTGAGAGAGAGAGAGAGAGGGGGGAAATTTTTCACTCTAACACCAGACATGAACTTATGAAAAATCAGAAAAAATAAAAGGATGTCAGTTGACGTCCTACAGGCAGGGAACTGGTTAATTAAACAAAAGAAATAGATATGTATTCAACAAACACACAATCCTCAACTGACCTGAACATTAATGTCAAGACAGATTAACTGATTATAATTAAATGAATTAAATAGACGAAGTTTAAAAAAAGACAGCAGAGAGGAGAGCAACCCAAACAAAAAAAATGTATAATATATCAAAACATTTTCACAAATGTTTCTTACTTTTATAACATATTATGAAGGAGAATTAAAAAAAAACTCACTCACTCACTCACTCAGTCCCATGTCCCAAAGGACGTAGGGGGGACATGAGAGAAGACGCAACGGAGATCTTTTTCCATGTTTCAGGATCCTGTGTGGCTAGTAGGAGGTGTTGCAGGGGTTGGGCGGTCCAGTCTTTGATGTTGTCAACCCATGATTTCTTTTGGCGGCCTCTTCTTCTCTTGCCCTCGACTGTTCCTTGCAGGATGGTTTTTGCTAGGGTGTTGTGTCTTGTGGTGTGACCAAACCACATCAGCTTTCTCCTCTTTATGGTGGAGAGCAAAGGCTCTTGGGGGCCCACACGCTTTTTGATTTCTTCTTTCACATAGTTATTGGTCTTGTGTTCTTTGTATGATATTTTGAGGAGTCTTCTGTGGCACTTGTTCTCGAATGCTTGGATTCTCCTCTCTAACTCTGCTGTCAGAGTCCATGATTCGCAGCCATATAGGAGGATAGATATCACGAGGGATTTGTAAAGGTGGTATTTGGTGCAGAAGCTGATGTTGTTGCTTCTGATGATCCTCTCGAGTCTGACTAGAGCAGATGTTGCTGTTGCAATGCGAGCTTTCACTTCATTGTTTGATGTGCCATCTTTTGTTAGGATGGAGCCTAAGTATTTGAATTGGCTCACCTCTTCTAGTATTTCTCCATTCATCTTTATTTCCGTGATGTCATTACTCGCGCTGTTGACCATGATCTTTGATTTCTCTGTACTGACCTCCATGCCGTATGCGCTCGCTCGATCCAGGGTTCGCGATAACCGGTAATTGTCAGTATTTTACCGATTGTAAACAGGGAATACCGAAAATTTTCGAAGCCGCCGGTACCGTGTACCGATTCTGTTTGCCTGTGACCATTAGATTTCCGTCTCAAAAAAAAAGTCTGAAGTGACATTTTCTGACAGTCTGTCATGCGCCTGTACTGTGCTTACGCACCTACCCCTTCCTACCACCACCCCTTCGGACGAACATCTTTGGCGCCAGCATGATTAGCCTAGCACGCAGAACAGCAAGCTTTACTGTGAACGAATAGAGCTTCGCGCTCTTCTCGGCATGACAGTAACTTCCATTCACAATGAGTAAATGGGCCTAGATTTATTTAATCTTTATTCTTTTAATCTTTTATATCGAGGATAATGGAATAAGCACTCCTGTGCTTTTTTACATCCAGTCCCCATGTGTATGCAGTTTTGTAAATGTCATCTGTTCCCACGGGCACAGGATGGCCTGCTCTTACGAAAAAGCGGAGGGTCTTTGACTATGAATTTGCGCGTTGCTTTGAGAGAGAAGAGTCGAAAACTAAATCTAGATGAGCGCTAAGCATAGAAACAAGAAAGAAGAATATAAGTCTCACGAATGATGCCATGCAAAAACAACAGACTGACACGGACAGTGGCAGAGGCGCTAGAAAAAAATCCTATTTCCTGCGTGGCTTCGTGCCCAAGAAGCGAGTGGCAGCAGCACGGCAGTCAAACTGAGAGATTTGCGTTCAATTTAGATTTAGTTTTGCTGCTGAACAATCCCCCCCTCCCCACCCCCTCACTGAATAGTTTCGTTTTGTTCACAGTAGGTACCGGATTTTATTTTCTGGGGACCGATTTTGGGGGAGTTGGTCAAGATATCTCTGAAATGGCAACTCGCAGTACCGGTTTTAAAAAATCCTAGCGCGAACCCTGTCGATCTGTTAAATTGTCTGTGAGGATTTGCAGTTCTTGTTTGCTGCTGCCCATGAGGTCAATGTCATCTGCAAATCTGAGGTTGCAAAGGGGTCTTCCACCAATGGAGATGGAAGTGTGGTGGTTTTGCAGTGTCTCTGTCATGATGTTTTCGAGGAAGAGGTTGAAGAGTACAGGTGAGAGAAGGCAGCCCTGGCGAACCCCAACCGTGGTCTTGAAGAACTCGCCCACGTGATTGTTCATGAAAACTGCACTTTTTGCGTTCTCGTACAGAGCCTTGATGACTTCAATTAGACAGCTGTCAATGTTGAAGTGCCTGAGTACTTGCCAGAGGCCGTCATGCCATACCCTGTCAAAGGCCTTTTTGAAGTCTATGAAATTGTGGTACAAGTCTTTTTGGTGTTGGAGATGCTTCTCTATCAGAATTCTCAGATTGAAAATTTGTTCCATTGTGCTGCGTTTTGGTCTAAAGCCCGCTTGTTCTTCTGCCAGGAGTTTTTTCCGCTTGGTTTTTCAGTCTGTTGAGGACTACCTGCAGCATGATCTTGCTAGGATGACTTATGAGACTGATGGTTCTGTAGTTCTGGCATTGCTTGAGGTTTCCTTTCTTTGGCAGGGGTATTACAAGAGACTGTCCATTCTTTTGGCCATTCTTTGGTGTCGTGGATCTTCTGACAAAGTTCTGTGAATCGCCTTGCTGTTTCATTCCCTCCATTTTTTATGAGTTCGGCTGGGATGTTATCGATTCCAGGGGACTTCCCCTTCTTCAATTGTTTAATAGCTGCATCTACTTCACACCTTAGTATTGGTGGGTCTTTATCTTGGTGTTCAGGGGGTTTGTCAGAAACTATGTTGGTATCTGGGCGTAGTGGGTAGTTGTACAATCCCTCACAGTATTCTGTCCAGCGTTGGAGGATGGCATTGTTTTCCGTTAAAAGATTTCCTTCTTTGTCTTCAATAACAGAGGCTTTAGGCTGTGTGGTTTTCGTTAGTGCTTTCAAAGTGTCGTAAGCTGTTTTGCTGTTTCCCTTGGCCATTCCAGCTTCGATGTTGTTGCATTGTTCTTCTATCCACGCTTCTTTGGCTTCTCTCATCTTTTTCCTCACTTCTCTGTGGCTATCCATGTACTTCTTGTAAGCTTCTTGACTTGTGAACTTTTGCTTTTTAAGTTCTCTTCTTTTGTCGCAGAGGTCAAGAACCTCATTTGTCACCCAGGGTTGTTTCTTTGTTCTGCTTCTTCCTAATGTTTCTTCTGCTGCTGTCGTTAGCACTTCTTTGATGTTGTTGGCCATTGTGTCCACATCATTGTCGATGGCTGTGAGTGCGGCGAACTTTCCTCCAATGTTGGCTTTGGAAGATCTCAACCACTGTTGGGTCTTTGAGTTTTTCCAGGTCGAATCTTATGCGTGGGCTTTTTGGCTGTTGTTTTGCTTTCAGTTTCAGCCTGATGGTGGTAAGTACAAGGTCGTGGTCACTGCCAATGTCAGCTCCTGGGAATGTTCTTGTGTTTGCCTTGTTTATGCTGGATTTGAATCTTTGGGGTGACAGAATGTAATCAATTTGATTATGAATCAGACCATTTGGTGAGTGCCAGGTTGATGTTCTGGATGGCTTGTGAGGGTGGAGTGTGTTAGCCAAAGTCAGTTTGTGCTTCTTTGCGAATTCCAGCAGCCGCTGTCCTCTGTCATTTGTTTCTCCCAGTCCAAATCGTCCTGTGGTTCTGCCCAGGTGTCATAGGCATCGGGTCCCACCTTAGCATTCCAGTCGCCTTCCACAATAAGGATGTCTTTTTTGGGCGTTTTGGAGATGACGTTTTCAAGTTCTTCATAGAATTCTTCTATCTGATCATCATCGTAGTCAGATGTTGGAGCATACACTTGGATGATGGTGAGATTCTGGGGTTTTGCAGAAACTCTGATTGAGATGAGTCTGCTGGATACTGGTGTGCAGCTGATGATGCTTGACACAATCTCTTTCTGACAATAAAGCCTACTCCATGTTGATGTAGTTTCTCTTCTCCGCTGTACCATATTTTGTGGCCGTCTTGCGTGGTTGTTTCTCCGAAGCCAATCCATCTGACTTCCGCAAGCCCTATGATGTCCCATTTATACCTCTGCAATTCATGTGTAAGTTCCTGTACTCTTCCTGTTTGGTACAGAGTCCTTACATTCCATGTACCAATGGTTGCCCCTTTATCTGGAAGCTTTAGAGTTGGTTCTGCCCCAGTAACACACTTGTCACTCCCACCCTGGAGGCTTGCAGTGGGTAGCGCGGTCGTTGTTGATCCGGGCCTCGACCGATCGGCATGTCTTTCTGTTTTGTTATTCTCATCATGTCCTTGCAGTGGGCTTGAGGAAGCTTGGTGGCGCCCATCTCCTCTCCAAGACTCCTACTGGTGGGTAAGAATCCACCAGCCCCTCACAACGTTTCGCCCGCCAGTAGAAGCGGTTACTGGGGTAAAAACACACACACACAAACCTAACATCAAACAAACATTTTAAAAAATCAACATTATGATGTAATGCCCAAATATAACATTTTTTCAAGACGTGGTCAATAACATGAGTTTAAAAGTCCAAAAAGGTGTTATATATATATAAATATAATAATAATAATAAATGGAACTTATATAGCGCTATATCTTGCAAAAACAAATCAAAGCGCTTGCATTCAACCAATTCTTGCACATGCAGCCAACAACAATTAAAATTTTTTAACGTAGTCAATGCACACACACACACAAAAACACACACACACACACACACACACACACACAACACAGTATAAACACACATAGAGTATAAACACTTTGGCAGGGCGGTGGATATTTCGGCTGTTGAGAGCAGGGGCAGATGATGAAACAGGATAGGAAAATCTTAGCTTTGAAATAAGTGTGTCTTGAGGCTAGATTTAAATGTGTCATATGTAGGCTTTTTACGAAGGGAGAGAGGGAGGTTGTTCCAGATCACTGGACCAGAAACAGAGAAAGAGCGACGGCCAACAGTGGATTGATTGAATCTAGGTATTTGTAAGAGCAGGGTATCTGCAGCAGAGCGGGAGGGAACGAGAAGGAGTGTACGGGTAAAGACATTCACAGAGGTAGGAGGGTGCTGTTTTGTAAAGACATTTATAACAGAGAGTACTGATCTTATAGTTTACTCTCTGTGGCACAGGCAGCCAGTGGAGAGATTGCAAGAGAGGAGTAATGTGCTCAGATTTTTTCTTTCTGAGGACCAGTCGAGCTGCGGAGTTTTGTATACGTTGAAGGGAGTGGATAGATGATGCTGGCAGACCAGCCAAAAGAGAATTGCAATAGTCCAGACGTGAAAGAATCAGAGACATGACGAGTTTAGATGTTGCATCAGTGGACAGGTACTTTCGAATTGCACTAATACGTCTTAATTGTTAATAGCATGACTGGCAGGTCTGGGTGATGAATTTTTGCATGGATAGTATGTTGTCGATTACAACCCCTAGATACTTTACAGCAGTGGAAAGAGTGACTGAAGTATTGCCGAATTCTACTGAAGCTGTAGTAATGGAAGAAAGTTTGTGTTTGGTGCCTACCAGCATGGCTTCAGTTTTATCTGCATTTAGCTGTAATTTATTCTGTATCATCCAGTTTTGGATATCTTCAAGGCAGTAGGACATATTTATCAAGAGAGAAGGTAGATTTTCAGGAGTATCACAGCTTAGAATCTGAGAGTCATCGGCATAGAAATGATAGTTGATTTGATGACGGTTTATTATATGTGACAGTGGAGCAGTGTATAGAGTGAAAAGAGCAGGGCCCAGAACTGATCCCTGCGGGACTCCACATTCCAGTTTGACAGGTTTGGATTGAATCTTGTTTACTGCAACTGTTTGGAATCGATCGGTAAGGTATGAATTAAACCATGTGAGAGCTGTGCCTGTGATGCCAAACGTTTTTTGAAGGCGAGAGAGAAGAATTGAGTGGTCTATAGTGTCAAAAGCTGCAGATAGATCGAGAAGAGTGAGAAGGGATATTTTTCCTGTATCAGAAGCGTGTAGAAGCGTATTTAAGGTGTGCACTAGGGTGGTTTCAGTGCTGTGGTTGGCGCGATAGGCAGACTGGAAAGGCGGAAGGAGGCTATTGGAATGAAGATGGCTGTTGAGTTGTCTGAGAACGACTTTTTCAAGGACTTTTGAGATAAAAGGTAGGTTAGAAACAGGTCTATAGTTCTTCAGAATGTTAGGGTCGAGATCGTGCTTTTTTAGTAGAGGTGTGACTATAGCGGTTTTGAGAGCTGGTGGAAAATTTCCTGAAAGAAGTGATGAATTTACTATTTTCGTGATCGTAGGTATTAGCTGTGGAATGCACTGAGTGAAAAGGGAAGCAGGTACAGGATCGAGATCGCATGATTTTATGGTCATTTCTCTGAGAATTGTCTGAATTTCTTTCTCGGTTGTTGGACGGAAGAAAAGGAGAGGAGTGCCTGTAAATTGGGGATCAGGAGGCACAGGTTGGAAAGAAGTTTGATCCAGTTTGGAACGCATGTTGCGGACTTTGTCAGAGAAGAAAGAAGAAAATATAGCGGGAAGTTCAGAGTGGCTATGGACAGTAGGAAGAGGGCTTGCCTTTGTAGATCCAAGAAGAGTTGAGGTGAGGGAAAAAAGGGATTTCATAGACGTGGCATCAAGAACTTGAGCGGAATAGTATTTTGTCTTTGCTGAATGGATTAAGGTTTTAACTTTGTTAATTTGTTTTCGAAAGAGCTGTTTGTTTATTTCAGTTTTTGTCTTTCGCCACTGCCGCTCTAGTTGTCGGCGTTTGCGTTTTGCGACCAGGATATCGTGAGTGTACCATGGAGCACAGGGCCGATCAGGCAGAAAATGGTCAGTAGGGGGTGCATGCTCGTCAAGCAGTTGGCTAAGAACCGTATTGTAGTGTTTAGAAGGGTCAGTATGTTCAGGGGTTTCTGATAGGCGTTCGGCAGCTTGAGAAGAGAAAGTTTGAATATCAATGGCTTTGAGATTGCGACGGGTAACGCACTTTTTCTTTTTGATAGGCTTAGCGATGTTTAGAGAGAAGAGAATGGCAGAATGGTCAGAAAGAAGTGCGTTAGTGACGGATATAGATGTGATGAGGTCTAGTGAGGCATCGGTAATGAGCCAGTCTAAGATGTGGCCTGATCTGTGTGTTGGTTCGTTTACAAGCTGTGAAAGAGAGTGGTTAGACAGGGAAAGAGAAAGACGCCTTTCCCTTTAAATATATATATATATATATATATATATATATATATATATATATATATATATATATATATATATATAGGGGAAAAAAGAACATTAAATGTAATATATATATAAGGGGGGGGGGGGGGAACCAAACGCAACCTGTCCTTATTTAGACGACAAGAATACAATTTCAATTTCAACATAAAGGACCAAAACATCTCTATTAAATGACAATAATAATAATACCGTAAAATCCTAGCATAAGCCCGCCATCTAGCAAACGCCCACCCCCACTTTGGGCCAAAAGTTGTGCACAGGGGTAGCTACCTAGCAAACGCCCACCCTGCTTTTTTCAAAGAGACTATGCTCACTTTCACTAGGATTTGTGCAGACTGTTCTAAAAGTCATCTTTTTCCCCTTCTTTACCTTTTCGTGTTTCTTTCCTTTTTTCTTATTCTTTGTCCCCTCTCCTCACTTCCGCGACAGTCTTACACTGTATCTTTCAAATTGGAAGCCCTCCTGTATCTGGATAACGAAGCAGGTAGGAATGTTTCGGAGTGTGCCCGTGAATTTTTTGTGGATAGGAAAAGGATCAGGGAATGGAGTGAAAACAGAGATAGACTTGAACAGCAGTACGGAAAAGACAAACAAAAACGGAAACTGTCAAAAGGACCAGCAGTTAGATCTGAACATGTCGACCAAGGTGTGTTGCATTATCTGGAAGATGAAAGATCTGGAGGCAGGGTATTGCGAAACAAGGACCTACAACGGAAAGCTATGGAACTCGTCGGCCTTCTTTGCCTCAAAGTCACTTTTTCCCCATTTTCCTTCACTTCTACTCACACAATCTAACTTACATGCTTTCGGGGTTTGTATTCACTCAATTACACGGTTGAGCACAAAAATTATTTTGTGCAAAGGGGTCTATCCCTAGCAAACGCCCACCCCCCAATTTTGCCCTAAATCAGTGCACAAGGGGGGTGGGCATATGCTAGGGATTTTACGGTATTACATGGAATTTATATAGCGCTATATCTGGTAAAAGCAAATCGGAGCACTTGCATTCGACCCATATGACACAAAGCAGTCGATAACAATTTATGATCATGTGTGTGTTGCCAGGTCTGGTTTAGCCCATGTGAAGACACAGGAGAGGCAGGGACAGTGGAGGGAGGGAGGGAGGGAGGCAGCCCTGAAGTCCAGGAGAGAGACTGAGGAGAAACAGGCTGACAGGCAATGCAGGAGGGATGGAGGGACAGGTGTGTGAGCAGTACTTAGGCTGTCAGACATTATCCATTATTTTATTTATTTATTTATTGATGTTATTTATTCATTTATTTTTATTCTTTTATATCGGGGATAATGAAATAAGCATACTTGTGCTTTTTTACACCCAGTCCCCATGAGTATACAGTTTTGTAAATGTCATAAGTGGAACAGAATTTAATGTGTGTGCAAGATGTTTTGCGTGCGTTCACACATGGGGCCTTGGTTTAAAGTCTCATCCGAAGGACTTTTGGGGAGAGTGCAGTCAGCACTGATGTTAACTCCAGGAGAAAAATCTCCTCAACCGGGATCGAACCCGGGTCGTCAAATTGCGAGCGCAATGTTCTGACCACTAGGCTATCCGTCCCCCCCCCATATCCTTGATATTAAAGAATGCATAAATAAATAAATAAAAATAAATAAACGCTCACTTTGGCCTGTCCAACTACTACAGGGGACAGACAGGCTGACCACAAAAATGTTACCCCCAGAATGAAAGAAAGTATCTAGCTGAGAGTTGATGTCTTCCATTACTAAGGAAAAAAAACCCTCTGGTATCCTTAAAAGGAGGATGGCCTTGACATTTAAATCATCAGAATAAAAACAGTAGAAAAAGAAAAGACAAAGTGCAGGAAAAAGGAGAGGTGTGGAAAAAATGGCTTTTGTCCCCAAGAGAGCAGGTTTGGACAGTCCAAGGGAGGTAATAAGTCACGGGATGCGAAATCCATCATCACTAGGATGTTTGCCCAAGGTTTCTTTTCCCGCTTGAACTGTTTTTATTTATTAATATACTGTTTAATATTGAGGATAATGGAATAAGCAATCATGTGCTTTTTTTCATCCAGTCCCCGTGTGTATGCAGTTCAGTAAATATTGTCATCTGTGGGGATCAGTATGTGAAAGTTAGCCAATAATATCATGATAATGGAGAAAAAGTACTACCAACAGCAAAATGCATAAAATACACGTCTCACTTTTAAATGAAAAGAAAATTGTGCGTAACATTTATAAAGAAAAAACAACAACAAAAATCAACAACAATGCCATATTGATTTACGCACGCACATGCACACAGGTGCGCACAAACGTCACCAATAGGCTTTATGTCAAGGGAAATATATGCCTTAAATTTAAGTGAAACTGTATTACAGAACACAAGAGGGATTATTTTATCCCCTGAGAGAGAGGAGAGAGAGAGGGGAAATTTTTCACTCTAGCACCAGACATGAACTTATGAAAAATCAGAAAAAATCAAAGGATGTCAGTTGACGTCCTACAGGCAGGGAACTGGTTAATTAAACAAAAGAAATAGATATGTATTCAACAAACGCACAATCCTCAACTGACCTGAACATTAATGTCAAGACAGATTAACTAATTATAATTAAATAAATCAAATAGTTGAAGATTGAGAAGAGACAGTAGAGAGGAGAGCAACCCCCCCCCCAAAAAAAATGTATAATATATCAAAACATTTTCACAAATGTTTCTTACTTTAAAACAATATTATGAAGGAGAAAAAAAAACAACACAAACCTAACATCAAAGAAACATTTTAAAAATCAACATTATGATGTAATGCCCAAACAACATTTTTAATTCATAACATGAGTATTATAAAGTCCGAAAGGTGTAATATATATAATATTATATATTATATATTATATAAGGGGAAAAAACAACATTAAATGTAATATATATATAAGGGGGGGAAAAACCAAACACAGCCTGTCCTTATTTAGACGACAAGAATACAATTTCAATTTCAACATAAAGAACCAAAACATTTCTATCAAATGACAATAATAATAATAATAATACATGGAATTTATATAGCGCTATATCTTGTAAAAACAAATAAAAGCGCTTGCATTCGACCCATACGACACACAAGCAGTCAATAACAATTTATGATCATGTGTGTGTTGGCAGGTGTGGTTTAGCCCATGTGAAGACACAGGAGAGGCAGGGACAGTGGAGGGAGGGAGGGAGGAGCAGCCCTGAAGTCCAGGAGAGAGACTGAGGAGAAACAGGCTGACAGCCAATGCAGGAGGGATGGAGGGACAGGTGTGTGAGCAGTACTTAGGCTGTCAGACATTATCCATTATTTTATTTATTGATTTATTTTATTTTATTGATTCATTTATTTTTATTGTTTCATATCGGGGATAATGAAATAAGCATGCTTGTGCTTTTTTACACCCAGTCCCCATGAGTATGCAGTTTTGTAAATGTCATCTGTTCCCACCGTCACACGATGGCCTACTCTTACGAAAAGTGGAACAGGATTTAATGTGTGCATAAGATGTTCTGTGTGCGTTCACACATGGGGCCTCGGTTTAAAGTCTCATCCGAAGGACTTTTGGGGAGAGTGCAGTCAGCACTGATGTTAACTCCAGGAGAAAAATCTCCTCAACCGGGATCGAACCCGGGTCGTCAAATTGCGAAGCGCAATGTTCTGACCACTAGTTTATCCATCTCCCCCCCCCCCCCCCCCCATATCCTTGATATTAAAGAATGCATAAATAAATAAATAGAAATGAATAAAACACTCACTTTGGCCTGTCCAACTACTACAGGGGACAGACAGGCTGACCACAAAAATGTTACCCCCAGAATGAAAGAAAGTATCTAGCTGAGAGTTGATGTCTTCCATTACTAAGGAAAAAAAACCCTCTGGTATCCTTAAAAGGAGGAATGGCCTTGATATTTAAATCATCAGAATAAAAACAGTAGAAAAGAGAAAAGACAAAGTGCAGGAAAAAGGAGAGGTGTGGAAAAATGGCTGTTGTCCCCAAGAGAGCAGGTTTGGACAGTCCAAGGGAGGTAATAAGTCACTGGATGCGAAATCCATTGTCACTAGGCTGTTTGCCCAAGGTTTCTTTTCCCGTTGAACTGTTTTTAATTATTTATATATTCTTTAATTTCGAGGATAGTGGAATAAGCAATCATGTGCTTTTTTTCATCCAGTCCCCGTGTGTATGCAGTTTTGTAAATCTGTAAATCTGTGGGGATCCGTATGTGAAACTTAGCCAATAATATCATGATAATGGAGAAAAAGTACTGTCTGTTAAAAAAGTCTGTCCCGAGCCTAAGGCTCATCAGGCCAGTGCTTATCCCGGTTTCTGTGGCGTTAAGGGACTGAGAGTCATAGATTCCCCCCTGGATAGGACGCCAGTCTAAACAGCAAAATGCATAAAATACACGTCTCACTTTTAAATGAAAAGAAAATTGTGCATAACATTTATAAAAAAGACAACAACAAAAATCAACAACAATGCCATATTGATTTACACACACGCACATACACGCACACAGGTGCGCACAAATGTCACCAAAAGGCTTTATGTCAAGGGAAATATATGCCTTAAATTTAAGTGAAACTGTATTACAGAACACAAGAGCGATTATTTTATCTGCTGAGAGAGAGAGAGAGAGGAAATTTTTCACTCTAGCACCAGACACGAACTTACGAAAAATCAGAAAAAATTCAAGGTTGTCAACTGATGTTTTGCAGGCAAGGAACTGGTTAATTAAACAAAAGAAATAGATATGTATTCAACAAACGCACAATCCTCAACTGACCTGAACATTAATGTCAAGACAGATTAACAAAATATAATTAAATAAATCAAATAGATGAAGATTGAGAAGAGACAGCAGAGAGGAGAGCAACCCCCCCCAAAAAAAAAGTATAATATATCAAAACATTGTCACAAATGTTTCTTACTTTATAACAATATTATGAAGGAGAATTTAAAAAAAAAACCACAAACCTAACATCAAACAAACATTAAAAAATCAACAACATTATGATGTAATGCCCAAATATAACATTTTTTCAAGACGTGGTCAATAACATGCGTTTAAAAGTCCAAACAGGTGTAATAATATATATATATATATATATATATATTATATATATATATATATATATATATATATATATATATATAAATAAGAGGAAAAAAACCAACAAAAAATGTAATATATATATAAAGGGGGAAAAAAACCAAACACAGCCTGTCCTTATTTAGACACAAGAATACAATTTCAATTTCAACATAAAGAACCAAAACATTTCTCAAGTGACAAGTTGATGTTCAATAAGAACCAAAACATTTTATCAGTGACAATTTAGGATAGTTCAACATAAAGACCAACATTTCATCAAGTGACAAGTTAGGATAGTGTAATATGTGAAGTGGAAAATGGAAGAAGAGAAGAGAGAGTACACCTCCCGTTTGGATTATCTGAAGAAAGTAATATCTATTATAACACCCCACAGAAATCTCTCTAATCATCAGATACTGCTACCAATAAGAGAAACAAAAACCCAAACAAACAAGCAAAGAAAAGAAAAACCCAACAAAACATGTCAGTATGCATAGAAACATCTATATATAAAAGACTGTCAAAGAATTAGACATAATCTAGCACATTTTCAAATCATTTAAATGTGTAGACACGATGTAAAAACCAAGAACGCATCATTTTAGAACAATAATAAACACAAAATTACAAAGTTTAACATAGCAAGCATCATTTTAGAACAATAATAAACACAAAATTACAAAGTTTAACATAGCAGCATCATTTTAGACAATAATAAACACAAAATTACAAAGTTTAACTAGCAAGCATCATTTTAGAACATAATAAACACAAAATTACAAAGTTTAACATAGCAAGCATCATTTTAGAACAATAATAAACACAAAATTACAAAGTTTAACATAGCAACTAAAACGATTTTTGCTGATAAATGTTCCAGTTTTTGCCAATAACAATTATGAACTGTGCTCAATCCATGGCATAGTATCTAAAACAATCAAGTAGAATAGTTTATCAAACCAGTATCCCACCTACTCCCTTTCAAACTGATTTGCACACATCAACTTACAACATTGTCTTACTCCACTGTCATTGGAATATCACCAAACAGTGATAAATTAGAACATGCATAAGTGAACAATGACAAATACAAGTGACTCTAGATTGTAAGTTATAACTCTTTTTTGGGTGACTTTATTTCATTAATAGATAGTATAGAGAGATAAGATGAAGAGAGAGTGAGAGAGAGAGAGAGAGAGTAGTAATGACGAGTGTAGTGATTGTTCAGTGTATGAGTAGTTGTGATGTAGTGTATATAGTTCATATGAAGCAGTGTGTGAGATGTTATGTAGTTCATTGAGTTCAGGTTAGATAGTTCAGTGTTTGATAGTGTGTGTTCAGTGTTATGATGTTCAGTGTTGTGTTCAGTGTTATGATAGTTCAGTGTAGTGATTGTTCAGTGTTATGATAGTTCAGTGTTAGTGATTGTTCAGGTGTTATTTATGTTCAGTGTGTTATGATTGTTCAGTGTTATGATAGTTCAGTGTTGTGATTGTTCAGTGTTGTGATTTTCAGTGTTATGATAGTTCAGTGTTATGATAGTTCAGTGTAGTGATTGTTCAGTGTTGATGATAGTTCAGTGATTGACGTGTGTCTCTTATGATTCTGTGTGCAGGCGGTGTCCATGTTGAAAGAGACCCAGGCATTGGCAGCCACTGGCCACAAGAACGGATGTTCACATTGTGCCCGATCACGATCACTCCGCAGTGAAATGAATGATGCAGTGTAGTGTAGTTTGAAATGAACTGATGCAGTGCAGTGGAGTGTAGTTTGAAATGAACTGATGCAGTGTAGTGTAGTTTGAAATGAACTGATGCAGTGAGTGTAGTTTGAAATGAACTGATGCAGTGCAGTGTAGTGTAGTTTGAAATGAACTGATGTAGTGCAGTGTAGTGTAGTTTGAAATGAACTGATGCAGTGCAGTGTAGTGTAGTTTGCGCCACAGTGTCGTGTTGTCTGTATTACCCTCCTCTCCATCCACACACTCTCCCCTACTGCTGAAATAAAAGCTCTTCATCAAAACCACACACACCCCTCTCCCCCTACTGCTAAATAAAAGCTCTTCATCAAAACCACAACCACCCCCTCTCCCCCCTACTGCTGAAATAAAAGCTCTTCATCAAAACCACAACCACACACATCCCCCCTCTCCCTTCACTTGATGTAATGTACGTGGACAACTTTGTTTTTTTCAGTTTCTGTACAGGGGGTACATGCACACACGTTTGACATGTGTTATTGTGTTGACTTGCGTTTGTGTTTCTGAGTGGGTGTGGGTGTCTGTGATTGTGTGTGTGTGTGTGCGGTCGTGTGTGTGTGTGTGTGTGTGTGTGTGTGTAAGAATCAGGAAGTTCCACATGTAGATTTTCCACACCAGAATGAAGAAATGGCCATACCAATCCATCACAACCACCTGCATTCTACTGCTGTTCTTCAGCTGCCTGTATCCAGATGTCTGCATTTCAAAAGTGGAGAATTGGAAAAGGGGGGTTTTAGGTGGGTTTTTTTCTGTCCTCAATGGTCTGTTGGTAACATTTTATAATTGAGCATTTGCCCACTAACAAGGGCGTTGGTATTTTTAATTTTTTTTTAAAAATGCCCACCTATAAGTTGCCGCATTACACTCGCATAGTGACTTGAGGGACAATGTTGAAATATACCATTGCATGTTTTCTACGTTTTGTCAACTGTTCATACTTGCACACAATGGTCTACTTTTCCAAAGGAAGGAACGGGTTTTATGTGGGCATGAGATGTTCTGCGTGTGTTTGCACATAGGACTTTGGTGAATAGTCTCATCCAAATGACCTTTGGGGAGTGGAGTCAGCACTGAAGTTAACTCCAGGGGAAAATCCCCAGGAAGTGGCATCTGTCTCCTCTCGGTGGTGGCTGTAACCTGCAGTCAGATCACACACAGTCTGTCTGTCTGTCTGTCTCCTCTCAGTGGTGGCTGTAACCTGCAGTCAGATCACACAGTCAGTCAAGTCTGTCTGCTCTCAGTAGTGGCTGTAACCTGCAGTCGGATCACACAGTCAGTCAAGTCTGTCTGCTCTCAGTAGTGGCTGTAACCTGCAGTCGGATCACACAGTCAGTCAAGTCTGTCTGCTCTCAGTGGTGGCTGTAACCTGCAGTCAGATCACACAGTCAGTCAAGTCTGTCTGCTCTCAGTGGTGGCTGTAACCTGCAGTCAGATCACACACAGTCTGAACTCTCTTCAGTTAGCCCTAGGCTGCCCTGCACTGCACTGCTTGAAGAGTGGTGGGGCAGTGTCTGTGTGGGGGATTTTAAAAACTGCAGTTTTGTGATATTATTGCCCACCCCCTGTAGCCATGGCAGATTCCTCTGCAGGAAACTTGGGCTGTTCCCCCTGGAAACAAATGCACACAGGGACTGGATGTAGAAAGCACAGGAGTGCTAATTCCACTATCTGTGAAATGAAAGAAGAAATAAAGTATAGGCTTCAAAATTAGAGACATCTGAATACAAATATTCACAATACAGCCATCTGAATACAGGCTTCTGAAATACAGCCACCTGAATACAGGCTTCTAAAACAGACACCCAAAATACATAAAAAATATATGACAATTTTTCTAAAAATCCAAGTGTAGACCTGAAATAGGCGTACAAATGAATACAGGCTTCTAAAGTGGGGACTAGGGGTACAATTTTGATGAAAAATCTCTACAATATGTGTTTTGGGATTACCCGTATTGTAAATTTTGCAAGAATAATGTCTCTACAAACACTAATAGGGCAGATTTTACTTCAAACTTGCAGCCTAAAAATATGTTTAATTGTACGTTTTTTGAAGCAGGTGGCCTAAAAAAAATCGTAACTGATTCACAAAATCCACTGTTTTCTTCCCCTAGTAACAATCGCTTTGCTTCTACTGACTGTGGAGTGCAACCACGCGTTTGAAAGGTCAAGGAAGCTCTTTTTGGTGAACCTAATTTTGTATTCATATGACATCACTGCAAGAGCTCCGCGAAGCATGAAGTGTGTTACTAGAAAGCAGTTTGCAGACTGCTGATTGGGTCTAACCAGTCACAAGAGTAATTCCTCGATTCTGATTGGCTGAGGCTCCACTAGCCGCCATCTTTGTTTACACGGTATCTATCGATGTCGTCGAACACAGGCATCACAGTTTGCCAGTTTTAGGCAGAATTTTGGCTTTTTTTTCGTTGCTAAGAAAAGTTGGAATGAAGTTGAGAGTTCTCCATAAGTTTGGCACTAAAAGAAGAAATCTGAGAAGAGTCTCAGCCGGTCGTGAGCCCCAGTAATCTGAACTTGAACCAGTCACTTGAACCAACTGGTCAACTTCATTTGCTTCAGCGAAAAAAGAAAAAGTTATTTTCATCAAAAACGAAAGCGTGTTTCACTGAGTAAAGATTAAGGAAAACCAGGGCGCAGCATAAAAACGAAGATTAAAATAAACACCCAACACGACTGAAGAAGTGACGATCTCGACATAGCCTTCAGTTTCTTGTCACTGCACTGACACAGTGACAGTGTCCAGAGTACAGAAACAGTAAACTATGATGATGAGAAACCTGTGGGTGATCGCGCACAGAACATCTTGCCACATCAAAGTTTCGCTACTCGTAAGAGTAGGCCATCGTGTGCCGTTGGGAACAGACGACCATATTCACTAAACTGCATGCACATGGGGACTGGATGAAAAACGAAAGCACACAAGTGCTTATTCATTATCCTGGATATAAAAACAAAAAAGATAAATAAAGACGTCTACGTGCACTAAGGCCACTACACACGCTCGGAAAACGTCTACATACATTATATAATGGACACTGAATAGCCTACTGAATAATACATTATGCCACCTAAACAGACAAACGCGTCCAAAACATATAAGCCGAGGCCCTACACCCAGAACATCTTGCACACATGTGAAATCCCATTCTACTTAAAGCACATGAATGCTTATTCCATTATCCTCCATACAAAAGAATAAATTCTAATAATATAAAGATAGTAGGCCTATTGTAAATTACAACCCTCTAAAATCGGCCTAAGATCTAGACGTCTTGTTACGGTCATGGCTTGGCTTCGCGAACGAAGATTAAGGGCACTGTCCACGTCTGGTGCAGGCTCGCTGGTGGCTGTTCAGTCCAATGCGTGACAAACAAACCCGGCCGCAGCGGCTGCAGGGGAAAGTCGATTCTGGGGTTGATGTAGAGCGGACGCGGTTCTTCCTCCTCATTCGCCTCTCCTCAAGGGCCGCTCTGCGATTGTCCTCAAAGGAGGAGACCGACTGATGCACAGTGTGTCGCCAGGCCTGCCGGTCAGCAGCAAGGACTGACCACTGGTTATGGTCTATGAGACAGGCTGACAGAGATTTCTTCAGAGAGTCTTTAAATCTCTTCTTTGGTGCGCCTCTGTAGCGGTGTCCGGTGGAAAGTTCACCGTAGAGAACCATCTTCGGTAGGCGATGGTCCTCCATTCTAGAGACATGCCCTGCCCAGCGTAGCTGCGTTTTCAGCAACATGGCCTCAATGCTGGTGATCCCTGCTTGCTCCAGCACCTCAGCATTCGTGGTGAAGTCGCTCCAGTGGATGTCGAGGATGGAGCGGAGACAGCGTTGGTGGAAGCGTTCCAGAATTCGCAGGTGGTGTCTGTATGTGACCCATGACTCAGAGCCGTACAGGAGGGTGGTCAGTACCACGGCTCTGTAGACACTGATCTTGGTGTCTTTCTTCAGGTGTTTGTTTTTCCAGACACGGTGGTAGAGTCTGCCAAAAGCACCGTTTGCCTTTGCCAGTCTGTTGTCTACATCTTTATCAATCTTTGCGTCAGAGGAGATTGTGCATCCCAGGTAGGTAAACTGCTGGACTGTCTTCAGTTCTGTCTCACCAATTGTAATGTGAGGTGGGTGGTACGCTACCTGAGGTGCGGGCTGGTAGAGAACCTCTGTCTTCTTCAGACTGACTTCGAGTCCGAAGAGCTGGGCTGCCTCTGCAAAACAGGATGTTACATGCTGCAGGGCGGTTTCTGTGTGGGCTACAAGGGCAGCATCATCAGCAAAAAGTAGCTCTCGAATTTGTTGCTCCAGGGTTTTGGTGTGGGCCTGAAGACGCCGCAGGTTGAATAGGCTGCCATCTGTGCGGTAGCGTATGAAAACTCCGTCTTCGTCATCAAGATCTTCTGTGGCCCGCTGAAGCATCATGCTGAAGAAGATAGTGAAGAGGGTTGGTGCAAGAACGCAGCCCTGCTTCACCCCGTTTGTGATTGGGAAAGGCTCTGATAGGTCGTTGCTGTTTCTGACCTGGCCACGCTGGTCTTCATGTAGCTGGATCACCATGTTGAGAAACTTTGGGGGACAGCCAAGACGCTCCATGATCTGCCACAGGCCCTTCCTGCTCACAGTGTCAAATGCCTTGGTTAAATCAACGAAGGTGATGTACAGTCCCTTGTTCTGTTCGCGGCACTTTTCTTGAAGTTGTCTGAGCACGAAGACCATGTCAGTGGTACCCCTGTTAGCTCTGAAGCCGCACTGGCTCTCAGGGAGGTGGTGTTCTGCAACAGCAGGTACTAGTCTGTTGAGGAGAACTCTTGCAAGGATTTTGCCAGCGATGGAGAGAAGAGTTATCCCCCTGTAGTTGGAGCAATCTGATTTTTCCCCTTTGTTTTTGTAAAGGGTGATTATGATTGCATCACGAAGGTTTTGTGGCAACTTTCCCTGCTCCCAGCAGCAAACAAAAAATTCATGGAGCTTGCAGTGCAGTGTTTTGCCCCCCGTTTTTCCATAATTCTGGTGGAATACCGT
This sequence comes from Stramonita haemastoma, assembly GCA_030674155.1. Classification (NCBI taxonomy): domain Eukaryota; kingdom Metazoa; phylum Mollusca; class Gastropoda; order Neogastropoda; family Muricidae; genus Stramonita; species Stramonita haemastoma. Next base: position 4,256 of record JASPKP010000303.1, on the reverse strand, counting down.
CGACGCCTGCAGCCTTCCCACTCTTCAGTTGTTCTATGGCTTTAGTTACCTCTTCCAGGGTTGGGGCTTCGTCCAGTTCTTCTTTCACTGGTTGCTGTGGGATCTGGTGGATCACTGTGTCATCAACAGTGCGATCAGCGCTGAAGAGGGTTTGAAAGTATTCAGCCCAGCGGTTCAATATGGACATCTTGTCTGTGAGGAGTGCCTGGCCGTCAGTGCTGCGCAAAGGACTCAACACTTGGTGAGAGGGTCCATAGACTGCCTTCAAAGCTTCGTAGAAGCCTCTGTAGTCACCTGTGTCAGCGCAGAGCTGAGTTTTCTGGGCGAGGTTAGTCCACCACTCGTTTTGGATAACTCTAAGCTGGCGCTGGAGGTTGCTGCATGTAAGACGAAAGGCAGCTTTCTTTGCTGGACAAGATGGTTGTGCAAGGTGAGCCTGGTGGGCACTTCTCTTCTTCGCCAGCAGATCTTGTATTTCTTGGTCATTTTCGTCGAACCAGTCCTTGTTCTTCTTGGTGGAAAAGCCCAAGACCTCTGCAGAGGTCTGCAGGATGGCAGTTTTTAGGCGGGTCCAGAGCGTTTCTGGACAGGGGTCAGAGGGGCAGTCCTCGACTTTCAGCTTTGACTGGAGGTTGGACTGTAGCTCAGCTTTCACTTCAGCGAACTTGAGGCTGCCAACCTGGAGTTTCTTTCTGGGGGGACCTCCTCGTTTTGACTTTGGCTTGATGTGAAGGCTGAGGTTGCATCGCACGAGGCGGTGGTCTGTGTGGCATTCTGCACTGGGCATCACTCTGGTGTGCAAGACATCACTTTGGTCTTTCTGGCGCACTAAGACGTAGTCTATGAGGTGCCAATGTTTGGACCGAGGATGCATCCAGGTTGTTTTTAGACTGTCCTTCTGCTGGAAGATTGTGTTAGTGATGATTAACTGCAGTTCAGTGCAGAACTCTAGCAGGAGACGCCCGTTGTCATTGCAATTCCCAACTCCATGTTTCCCCAGGACTCCCTTCCAGGCTTCTGAATCTCGGCCAACTCTAGCATTGAAATCCCCAAGGATAATGACCTTGTCGTCTGCAGGGGTGTTTCTTACCAGGCTGCGCAGGTCACAGTAAAATTTGTTCTTGTCTGCAGGGTCTGCTTGAAGAGTCGGGGAATACACACTGAAGAGAGTGATGTGCTGCTTGTTCTCCAGTGGCAGACGCATGGAGATGATACGGTCTGAATGACCTGTTGGTAAGTTCTCCAGCTTTGAGGCAATGGTGTTTTTGATCATGAAGCCTACACCTGAAAGGCGTCGTTCGGATTGGGGCTTGCCTGACCAGTATAAGGTGTAACCGGCGCCGTGTTCTTTGAGACTACCTACATCTGGGAAGCGGACTTCACTAAGAGCCGCGATGTCGATATTTAGTCGCGAGAGTTCGTGTGCAACTAAAGCAGAGCGTCGTTCAGGACGGTTGCTATCTGCTGTATCTAGCATGGTTCTGATGTTCCAGCATGCCAGTTTGAGACCTGTCACACCTTTAGAGGCAGGTGTGGAGCCACTTGATTTTGACTTTGTTGTTGCTCGACCGCTTGGAAAGATGCCCGTTGACCGCGGCTAGCCAACTGGGTGGTACGAGGATGACGTCTTGTTACGGTACAGATGGCTAAATTGCAGACATTTGGAAACGTGTATGTGACACAAGATGCCTGAATACAAACCTCTAAAAAGCATAATAGGATTCTGATATTAAAATACCCTACAAACATGATACAGAGATGAAAAGCATGCCTAAATCGCTGACATTTCAGATGTTCCTCAGAGTAGGCCATCGTGTGCTGGTGGGAACAGATGACAGGATTGACAAAAACTGCATACACACAGGGACTGGATGTAAAGAAGAAAAAAAAAAGCACACGAGTGCGTATTCATTATCCTCGGTATAAAGAATAAATAAGGACGTGTCTAATTACACTAACGGCCGCTACACACGCTCAGAACACATCTACATACATTAAGGGACTGAATAACATGACTACAAAGTCTATATAACGGACACTGAATAATACATTATATCACGTAAACAGACAAACGCGTCCAAAACATATATATATATATATATATATAAACTGAGGCCCCGTGTGCGAACCCACCCAGAACATCTTGCACACATGTGAAATCCCGTTCTGCTTTTCATATGAGAAGGCCATTGTGTGACGGTGGGAACAGATGACGAGATTTACAAAACTTAATAGGACTACACACGGGGACTGGATGTAAACAAGCATATGAGTGCTTATTCCATAATCCTTGAACTTAAGGTATAAACAACAGCAAACAGCCAACTCTGAATAAGCTATAAAAACATAAAGGACATAACAGACAGACTGACGCATTCTAGGCTTAATGGCCTAGTGGTTATTCTGCAGGAAAACTGGCCAGCATTCACGGCAGCTCATCAAGTTCACGGGGTAATATTTCAAATTTGCTTGAAATAAAGGCATGGGCTGGTTAGGCAGAAATTTAGCAAAAGGGAGAAAAATGGGTGTCGGAAATGAGAACATTTCTAGCACACCATTTCTGGGAAAGGGGGGGGGGGGGGGGGGAGACTAGGATACACTTGATGAAAAATGTCTGTAAACTGTGGTTGGGGATTGATGTAAGCTATCAATTCAGTCCCTAAATCGGAAATCTCCGCTGACGTTAATTTAATCACAACAACAAGGTGTATCAATTAGTAAATTTTGAAAGAAGCTCTGTGTAAACATTTCTCGGGCAGACTTTGGTTCCAACTCGCCTAAAAGAATGATTATAAATTTTTGAAGTAGGCAGCATAGAAAAATCGTAATTGATTCACAAAAGTAGCTTTTTTCTGCCCCTTTATAACTATGGTTTTGCTGCTACTTACAGTGGAGTGCAACCACACTTAAGAAAAAATTCAATTTCATTTCACTTTTCTTAGCATCGAAAATAGCCTAGATTGATTAGTCACTTGAACTACATCAACCTCATTTGTCTCAGGGACGAAAAAATGGTATTTTCATCTGAAAAGAAAGCGCATTTGACCGGTAAAGAAGAACCAGGGCCCGGCATATAAAAAAGATGAAAAACCAAACAAACACACCACTAAAAATCGAAGTGATGATCTAGATTAGCCTACATCCTTCGATTAGACTATAAACCGATGTCCCATTTCCAAACACATGCAGAACATCTTACTCACATGTTAAAATGTGTTCCGCTTTTCGGAAGAGTAGGCCATAGTGTGCCGATGGGAACAGATGACAAAATTTACAAAACTGCATGCACACCGGGACTGGATGTTCCATTAGCCTCGATATAAAAGAAAAATAAATAACAATATTGTTATACAACCAGTTTATTTATTCCTTTATATCGAGGATGAACTATTATGTCTATTTATTTTTGTTGTTCGGTTTTCAACTGACGTACCTCTCCCTGTGAATGCCTGTACTTTGCATGTCAGTACATGTGTTTGTCAGTGGGTGCATGACACCGTTATTGCCACGAAACTTTGCACACTTTTGTTTTAGCAAGGTTATAATTATTTACATTTATGAACTTTAGGCTAGATTCTGACTGGCATTGTCTGCAGCAATGTGAATTTATACACAGAAATAATTAATGTTTATTGCACCCTTAGGTTCGTGCCCTTTGCATTTATGATTTTGACTTGAGTAGGCTAGTTCAAAGACCAGGCCTGTTTTTTCAAAATAATAAAACTTTTTATACATTATATTAACCTTTGAAACTTCGTATCATAGCTTAAAATGATGCTTTCTACCACTGTGCATAATTTCATGGCAATATCTTTAGAAGAACTCGATATAGAATAGATGTATAGATGTCCACATCACATCATTTTCAAATGCAATTGAACATCAAAGTTAGTTTTGTGGTTTGCTGGCCTTGCGTCCACTCCACGCATGTTGATGTCAATGTGGACATTTGTTCATATCAATTTTTGTTCCACCACAGAAACAGTTGATAAATGTGAAAGAATCTTTACCAGTGTCTGACTCAACAACTTGTGCGTTGTAAATCGTTTATTTGAAAGTGTTTAGTTTTCTTGTGATTGTGCCTTCGTTTTGCAGTTTGCTTAACTTTGAATCATTTTGAGCTCTCTTCTGAAATGTGGTGGCAGCAAAATTTGGAAAAGTGGCAAGTTCTTTGATTTGTTAGAGTAGCAACTGTAGGGTGAAAGAGTATTATTGTTTCCTCTGAACATGATTATTATTGTTTCCTCTGAACATGA
>JASPKP010003024.1:0-21115 GCA_030674155.1 Stramonita haemastoma | reverse complement strand
TTTTCCTCGATTTTAAAAGAAAAATTTTTTAAAAACCAAAAACACCACAAACACTCCCCCAACACCACCCACCACCCCACACACAAAACACACCCCAAAACCCCAACACCCCACCCCACACCCCAAAGCACCCCAATGTAATTTACTCGAGTTTGTCCACAAAATTAGGGGACCGCTTCTCTCTCTCTGTGTGTCTCGGTCTCTTTTTCTCTTTTCCTCTGTCTCCCCTTTTTTTTAAAGGGGGGGTCTTTTTAAACCCCTAGAAACTTCAAAGTTTTCAAGAAAAAGAAAAACAACTTTTATAAAATTCTAGCTTCTAATTGCCCTAAATAAAAAAAATAATGATGCTTTCCCTGTCACGTGGGGAACGCTGGATCCCTCCCAAACAAACAAACAAACAAAAAAAACAAAAAAAAACAAAAAACAAACAGAGAGAAGAAGAGGAGGAAAAAGTTTTGTTTTATTGGAAAAGGGTTTAGAGAGAGAAAAAAAAAACAAAAAAACTTTGTTTTAAACATTTTTCTGTGGGTTTAAACCCCAAAAGGATTGATGGATGGATGGTTGGTTTTTTTTAAAATTGAGGGGAGGGTTTATCCAAAAGGGAAAAAATTTTGGTGAAATTGGGGGGGGGTTGGGGGGGTTTGGGGGGGTTATTTGGGGGGGAAGGGAAGGAGGGGAAGATTTGAAAAAAAAGAAAAAGGGGAATAAACAAAAACGATTGAAAAAAACGAAAAAACAAGAAAATTGAAAAAGGACAAAATTTACGAACACATAGAAGGATGAAAAAAATAAAATTAAAGGAAGGAAGGAATATAGGGGTTAAAAAAAATGAATGAACGAAAAAACCAAAACAAAAGGAAAGGGAATTAATTAAAGAACAAAACGAAACAACGCCCTAAACAAATTGAATGAACAAAAAAAAATTGAAGGGAAAATAAGAAAAAAAGAGCAAACGTTTTTAAACTCGGGAACAAAACAAACGAACAAAACGAATAAAATAATTGACTGACTGACTGACACTAAATGACTAAAGGGACTGACGGGGACTGACTGACTAAATGGGGATGGATGAATGAATAAATAAATTGAATGAATAAATGAATGAATGAATGAATAAAATGGAGGCAAAAAAAGCAGAGAGCTGGCTACCCTGTGGATATTTAGGCCCTTAAAAGTAGTTTGGAAAAATTTCCCAATTGTAAATTACTGATCTTTCTTTTGGGAAATAAACGGCCCCACGGGCCCCTAAAACATGATTTTCCAAATACAAATTATCACTTTTTTCACGGGCCCAATGGGGAGAAAAAGGGGGAGCGAGGGAGAGGGAAAAGAGGTGGAGGAGGGAGAGAGAGAAAAGAGAGAGGAAAAGGAGAGAGAGATTTTTAATTGAGAAAGAGAGGGGAGAGGGGGAGGGAGAGGGGGAGCGGGGAGAGCGAGAGGAGGGGGAGAGGGAAGAATGTGAAGGAGAGAAGGGGGAGGAGGAGAGGAGAGTAAAGAGAGAGGTTTGATTGTTTTAAATTTGATTTTTTCTTTTTTAATCGAGGATAAGGGAATAAGCACTCTTTTTGGCTTTTTTTAAATCCCATTTCCCCCGGGGTTTTGGAGTTTTAAAATTTGTCACCTTTTTTCCCCCCCGGACCCCGAGGGCCAAACCCGGAACGGAAATTTAAAACTTTGGGTGCGCAAAAAATGTTCTGCGTGCGTTCGACACAGGGCCCTTTGGGTTTAAATTTCTTACCCAAAGGGATTTTTTGGGGAGAGGGGAATTTGGGAAAATGATGTTAAAATCAGGAGAAAAACCCTCCGGCCCCTTCACCGGGAAATCAAAACCCGGGTCGTAAAATTTGGGCCAGCGCAATTTTTGACACTAGGCTACCCCGCCCCTTTTGAGAGAGAGGGGAGGAGGAGAGAGAGGGGGGAAAAGAGAGAGAGAGAGGAGAGAGGAAAAGGGAAAAATGAGAGGAGAGAGGGGGGAGTTGAGAGGGGGAGAAAATTTGAGGGGAGAGAGAGAGACCACACACACCCACACACACAAACAAACACACACCCCGACCACATGACAGATGGGAAAAGGGGACAGACAAAAGACACGGGACGGGGACAGAGACAGCAAAAAAGACAGGGGACAACAGCCCAGAGACAGGCACACGACAGTCACCCCAAGAGAGGCTAAAATGCGAACCCCAAAACACACAGAAAAGCCTTAGCAGCATCCCCCTTTACCACCTGATTTTAAATTTGACAGGCCAAGTACGGACGGGCCGAAATTTATCCAACTCCCACTTCCCGAAAAAAACCCTTTTGGGAAAATTTGCGTCAAAAGGGAATATAGGATACGTAAGCGCGAAATTATGAAATAGACTTGATTTTTCAATTTTAATATTCCCACGAGTAAAACGGTAAGTGTGCTAGTCTTTCTCTTTCAAGGGGGTCATTTTTATTTTTTTTGAGGGTTTTTTTTTTGCTTTTTTTTATGCCACTTAAACTTCTCTCCTTCTTTTTTTTGTCTGTTTGTCTGTCTGTTTTTGTCTGTCTGGGTTGGGCCCTTTTTTTTTTTGTTTGTCTTTCCTGTCTTTCTGTCTGTCTGGCTGTCTCTTTTTTTTTCGTTGTTTTTCTTCCCCTCTCTTCTCTTCCCCTTTTCCCCTCTCTTTTTGCTCTCTTCTCTCTCCCCTCTTCTCTCTCCCCTTTTTCTCTCTCTCTCTTTTCTCTTCCCCTCTCTTTTCCCTCGCTTTACGAAGCAACCCTTGCACTGCGAATTTATCAATTAATTTTTGGAGAAACAACGTAAATACCCAACACATGGGCAAATTCAGCTTTATTCTAAGAATTGCACTCAAAATTTTAACTTATCTTTAGTTTTGTTTGAAGTTTGAATATCAAGCTCTCTCTCTCTCTTTCTCTGTCTGTTTTCTGTTGTCTGTCTGTCTGTTTTGTCTGTTGTTGTTTTTCGCCTTTTTCCCCTCTCTCTCTCCTTCTCCCCCTTTTTCTCCCCTCTCTCTCTCTCTCCTCTCTCTCTCTCTTCTTCTTTCTCTTCCTTCACATTTGGAATTTTTTAATGAATTTGATAATGGAATGTTTTTTCCCAACCGTTTTCCCCTAACAAAACACATAGGATGGTCATCCGTTTTTAAAAATTGGGTTTGGGGCAATAAAATATTTTACACTAAAAATGCAAATATGCTATTTTTTAAATTTCGGGGGGACCCTGAAATGCCCCTCTATGAAATTTCTTGTCTTAAAGATAAAAGTACACATTTTATTTTTAACTGAAAATTTCTTTTTGGAATGATTTGCAAACAAAAATACATCCCTCTCTTTAAAGGCCCAATTTTTCCCTTCAAAAAAACCCCTTTGAATTTGATGCAAGGGGGAAAAAAACCTTCGGCCCTTGGGACGTTTCCCATATTTTTCCATTCCCCCAAAAGGCGTTTGTTTTTAGTTTGATGGCTTGTAGCAAAATAAATTAAAGTTTTTTCTCAAGTTGTTTCGTTTTTATGCTACTTGTGTACAATTTTGTGCCTAATTTTTTTTCTCTAAAAAATTTTTTTGTTATTCATTCATTTTTTTTTTTAGTTACTAAATTTTTGTTCAGTCTAAAATTTTGAAAAACATTCAAATTCAGATGTATGTTAATCCCAAAAGTGAATTTTTAAAATCTTTTTGTTTTTTGGTTTTGGGAAAAATTGTTTTTCAGGGCATTTTTGGAAAGGAGAAACGAAATTAATTTTTTTTGGGGGGGGAAGGGGGGGGGGGGGATACCCGAGTGTGGGGAAATTTTTAATGGGTCCGGGGGCCCCTTTTCAAAAAAAATTCGTTCGGAGTTCAGTTTCAGATTTCCCTCCCCCTCTCTCCCCTCTCTCTCTCGGAGGGAGGACGATAAAGCCAAAGGTTTCCCCCTGTATAAATTGCACGAAAGCTAGCATCTTGTGCACACTTTAAAAAACCTTTTTCCCCCTTTTGGAAGATTAGGACATTGTAAGCGGGGGGGAAACACATGAAGAAAAGTAAAAAAAAACAAAAAAAAACCCCCAAAACGGCCCAAAATTTTGGGATGCAAAAAAGCACACGAATTGTTCATTTTAAAAAAAATTTAACAAAAAAAATGGGAAAAAAATGATGAAATTAATGACAAAATTTTCCTTCTTTTCATTTTTCATTCATTTTTTCTCTCTTTCTCTCATTTTTTTTCATACTATTTTTTTTAACTCCAGCCAACACAAAGGGCCCAAAATTTATCAGGGGTAGCTGGTTTTGTAACTTCATTTTTTCCCAGCATTTTTCTTTTTAATTAAACATTTCACTTAAAAGTTGTACATCAACTTTCATGAATCCAACCCCTTCAAAAGCCACCAACCCCGTAAATTTCTGAACACAGTAACAAAAAACAAAAAAAAAAACCCTCCCAATAAAAATGGAAAAGTAGCTGAATCGTTTTCGTTCTTCCTTCCTTATAAATTATTTTAAGGCAAATTTAAAACCCAAAGGCCCCGTGTTAAAGGGGCCCCAAAGGCTATTCCCGCTTCATTTAATTTATCCCCCCAAACACTTAAAAAAAAGGGCTTTTTTAAAAAGAAAATGAAAACTCCCAATTAAAAAAAAAATGGGGGAAGGTGGTGGGGGTGTGTGTGTGGGGGGGGGGGGGGGAGGGGGGGGCGGGGGGGATATGGGCCCCAAAAAACAACTGCGGGAAGGGGAAAAAACCTATGCCCCACCCTGGGAAAAAGGAAAAAAAAAAAAGAAGAAAAAAAAAGAAAAAAAAAAAGGTAAAGGTCCCCCAAATTAACCTATCGCAGGGGGGCCCGGGGGGCCGTCAGAGATTTTAACTTCTCTGGGGGCCCGGTATTTGAGGGCAGTAACCCATCCCCTCTTCCTCGGGGGCTTTACCTTTCTTAAACCCAAAGGGGGAACGGGTTTAGGTAGCCTACCCTTTTTACAGCTGGGTGATCTGGGGGACTTTTACTAAAAACCAAAGCGCCAAAACGGTCACCCACCACTTGGTTTAAGTCACGCTGATGCTTTTAATTAAACATTTACTTGGAGAAAGCGGGGCCGTTTCTGACCATGAGCTACCCTGTCCTGCCCCTAGTGTTTACAATATCACTACTTTGTGGGTCCATTTTTTTTTCACGAAAAAAAGGCGGGAAAAATGGACTGGGGAAAGAAGGCGAAAATAAGCAAAAAGGGGTAATTGGGACGGAAAGCAAAAAGAAAAACAAAAAAAAAACCCCAAAGAAAGACAAAAAAAAAAGAGAAGTGACAAAAAAAAAGGACATTTTAATAAAATTTTTCCCAGAAGGTGGGGGAATGCAAATTCCGAAAGAAACAGCCCCCTCCCCCCCCCCCCCCCCCCCCCCCCCCCCTACCATTTCCCAGGGGGGTTTTATCTGTCTTTTGGGTCTTTTCTGTTGTTGTTTTTGTCGGGTTCGGGTCTGTCTGTCTGTCTGTCTGTCTTTTTCTCCCCTCCCCTTCTCTCTCTTCTCTCTTTTCTCTTTTCTTTTCTCTCTGTCTCAAACACACACACACAAAAATTTGCGCCAAAACCCATCTTGTCCCAACACGTTAAACCCTTTGTTCCGTTTTTTCGTAAGAGTGGGCCCATCGTGTGCCGGGGGGGAAACGATGCCCATTTACAAAACGGTACATGCGGGGCCCTGGATGTAAAAAAAAACAAAAGGGTGTTTTTCCCTTTTATCCTCGTTTTAAAAAAGGGAAAAAATTCAAATAAACCCAAAACGGGAACAACAGGGCCTACACTACACTACACTACACTACCCTAAAACAACATACACTACACTCCCATTTCCCACTACACTACATTTTACAAAACCCCCCAACCCAAACCCCCAAACCCATCCCCTCCCCCAACCATTTACCAAAAATAAAACCACCCAAAACCCCCGACAACCAAAAACCCCAACCCCCTTTTTCCCCCACCACCCCCCCCCACCCCCTGAGCAAAACTTTGATAAAAAAAAATAAAATTACCCCCGTCACAATAAAGAAAAAAAATAAAAAACCACGAAAAAATCCCCACGCCCCCGAAAACAAAAATACTTTCACACTTTACAGCGGGATATTTTAGGGCCCTTACGGTCGAATGCAAGGAAAAGGAGTGAAGAAAGAGAGGAAGAGAGAGAGACAGAAAAAGGAAAAAAAAACAGAGGGAGAAAAAAAACAGAGAAGAAAAGGGGAAAAAAGCCCCGAAAAAAAACCCCGGTTTCTATAAATGAAGGGAGGGTATAACCCACAAAAAGGGCCCAAAAACCCTCCGGGGTTTTCGTTGTAAAGCCCGGCATGTGACGTTATTTTTGTTTACGTTTTGGGGAAATCACCCCACAGTAAACCCCTTTTTCCTTTTTTCTTCCTCTCTTCTATTTTTCTTTTTCAGAAGTGGGGGAAAAAAAAGAGAAAAAAAAAGGGGGAAGAAAAAAAGGGAAAACAGGATTTAATAACTTTAAAAAAACGGGAAAGAGGAATACACTTCGGGGAAATTTTATTATTATATTACTTTATATAAAATTATTATTTATATTATATATATATATATATTATATATATAAAATTATATATATATTTTAAAAACCCTTTTTTAAAAAAAAAACCAAAAATTTTTTCCAAATGTATAAAAAGACACAAATTTTTATCACACCGTCGGGGTCTGCGCTACGCATTAAAAAGGGGAAATGAAGGGGGAGAAAAGAATCACAGAGAGAAAAAGAGAGAGACGATGTGTGTGTGTGTGTGTGTGTGAAGAAAAGAGGAGAAGAGAAAAAAAGAGGAAGAGAAAGAGAGAGGGGTGAAAGAGAGAGATGAGAGGGAGGTGGGGGAGATGAGAGAAACGGAGAGAAGAGAGAGGGGGGACGGGAGAAGGAGAGAGGAGAGAGAAGAGAATAGTTTTAAAGTTTTATTAAAAGCAGCGCTAAATTCACCCCCTAGCAGCCCCCAAATTGTATGGCGTTTTTTTTCTGTGCTGTTTTTTTTTCCCCTTCTTTTAAAGTTGCGTAATTTCAAGCCCCCTTGGGGGCTGTGTGGTGTGGTGTGTGGGGGTGTGTGTGTGTGTGTGTGTGTGTGTTTGGTGTGTCGGGGGCCTGTGTTGTGCCCCGTGTTGTGTGTGTTGTGTGGGGTGTGTGTGTGGGGGTTTTGTTTTCGGGTCGATATGTCTTTTCATCCCCTTAAAAAACCTTTTAACCTGCTCTCCTTTCGCCCCCGTTAACCCACAAAAACAAAACACACAAAACACAACCCCAAACACACACCCAACCACCCCCAAACAAACACACCCCACACACGCACGCCACAAAAACCACACCCCTTTTTCACACACACAAAATCAACACCCCAAACACAACACACAACAAAAACACAAACCCCAATCCCCACAACCACCACACCAAAAATTTCAAACACAAAATTCAAAACAAAATTTATCACACAACATACACAAAAAAAAACCCCACACACACACAAACAAACACACCAAAACACACCACACCAACACAAACACACACCCCCAAAACCCAAAACACACCCACACACAAAATCCCCTTCTAAACTAAAAAGCTAAATCGAAATTGCCCCTTCCCTCCTCCTTTCCCCGTCTCTAAAAAACCCCCCCCGGTTTTTGCCCCAATCATAAACCCCATCAGGTTCCCATTTTTGCATAACAATCACACCGACTTGGAGTTGTTTGACGAGAATGAGAGAAAAGGAAACAGGGGGGGAGAGCCCAAAACAGAAAAGGAGAGGAGATGAAAACCCGGGATAAAAGGGGAGGAGGATGGAGAAAAGAAGGAGGAGGAGAGAGGATGGGAGGAAAAAGGGGGGGGGGGTGGGGGAGAGAGGGGGGGGGGGGAAAGGGAAAAGGGAGGAAGGGGGTAAGAGAGGGATAAAGGGAGGGAGAGGAGAGAGGAGAAGAATAGATGAGAGAAGAGAGATAAATGGGGAGAGGGGGAGAGAGAGAGGAAGAAGAGAGGGGAGAAAAGGAGAGAGAGAGAGACGGACAGACAGCCCGACAGCCCAGACGGGAAGACAGAAGACGGGAAGAGAGACGACAGACAGAAAAGCCCGGGGACAGAGAGAAGAGGGGACAGGAAAAAAAAAGGGGAGAGAAAAGACAGAGGAAAAAGACAAAAAAGACAGAGAGAGCCCGAGAAAAAGCCCAACATGGGAAAAGGGGGGGGGAGAGGGGGAAAGGAGAGAGAGAGAAAAGTAAAGGGGAAGAAAAGGAGAGAGGAGGGGGAAAGAGAGATGGGAGAGAGGAGTTGAGGAGAGGGGAAAGGGGAGGGGGGAGAGAAGAGAAAGGGGGGACAGCCCAGAAAAAAAAGGAAGAAGACAGCCAGAGCCCCAAATATCTTTTTTGGGGTAAAAATTTTTTAACAAAACCAAAACGTTTGAAAAAAATCCGACAGCAAAAATATGTTTGTGTGTGTTGGGGTTGTGTGTGTGGTGTGGTGGGTGTTGGTGTTGTTTTTGGGGGTTGGTGTGTGTTGGTGAGTGAGGAGAAGGGGATAGAGAGAGAGAGGCGGAGAGAGGGGAAGGACAGAAGAAAAGACAGACAGGACAAAACAGGGAAGGAGGGGGGGGAAAGAGAGAGAGGGGGAAAAGTTTCCGGGGACGAGAGAGAGTTTGAGAGAGGGGGAGGGGAAAAGAGGGGGAGTGAGAGAAAGAAAGAAAAAAAAGAGAGGGGGGGGTATGCTTTCCCGCGTCCCGCCCAAACCCTAAAGTGTGCACGTATTTACACGTGTCAGACAGATAGACAGGACAGAAAAACGGGCGGGCAGATAATGAAAATAATCATTTTCCCAATAAAAAGAAAACTTTGGAAACAATAGCCTTATTTTTCTTGCACATTTACAGTTTTTATTAAATTATCTAAAACGGAAAAAATTTTCATTCTTTAGTAAATAATTTTACCATTCGTTTTCTTTTTTTCCGAAAAACCCGACAGTGCCTCTTCCGAGAAGAACCCCATTAAAGCCCCAAATACGTTAAAAAACTTTTTTCCCCTCGTAAAAAAAAGGGTAAAGGGTCCCCCTTTACCTAGGCCCGGGTTGGCAGGGGGGGCGAGGCATCATGGAACTCCCCTTCTTTTGGGGGCCCAAAGAAAATATGAGGGGGGGCCCATTTTTCCTTTCTCCCTCGCTGCTTTACCTTCCTGACCCTAAAAGGGCAGGTACCCATTTTCAGCTGGGGAAAAACTGGGGAGGAAAACTGTATGAACCCAAAAGGGCGCAAACGGCCCACCATCCAACTAAAAAACCCCCCTCGAGGGTGCTTAACTTTATTGGGGGGAAAGCAAGTGCCCCCCTGACCCCCTGAGCTATCCTGCCCTCGGGTGTCTGGGAAAACAAAAAAAATTTATTATGTTTTATAAAAAAAATAGTTAAAATTGCCCCCCCATTGCGAAAACAGGTTCGGTTTTACCCCAAACAAAAAATAAAAAACCCGAAAATACCCGGGGAAAAAAAACCCCGACCCCCCCTCCCCCCCAAAAAAAAAAAAAAAGAAAAAAAAAAGAAAAAAAAAAAAAGGGGGGGTTGGGGGGGGGAATTTGTAAAAAAACGATTGGGATCACCAAAAGGGAAGCATTAGAAAGTCAAAATGATGTCTTCATCTGTGTTCCTTTTCCACGTTGGGGGAAATTTCCCTTTTCCCCTTGTTAGGGTTTTTCAAAATTATTTGTTAATGTCCTAAAAGGGGAATTTAAACCCTTTTTCGTTGAAAACGGGTTCCCTTTCCCCTTCCCTCCCCCCCCTTTTTTTCCCTTCCCTTCCCTTTTCACCCCACGTGTGTATGTTTATAAAGTGTGTGGGGCCAAAACAGACAGAAAGACTAAAAGAAGACTGGGGGGGGGAAAGAAAACCCCGTGCGAAGGGGGGTGTGTTGTGTGTGTGATTGTGTGTGTGTGTTTTTGTGTGTGGGTGGTTTTTAATGTGTGGTGTGTGTGTGTGGTTTTGTGTGTGTTGTGTTTTGGAGTGAGTGTGTGTGTATTTGTGGGGTTGTGGGGTGTGTGTGTTTTGTGTTGTGTGGAGGGAAAAGGTGATTTGAGTGAGTGTATATTTTTTTTTAATATATTTATATTTGTGTGTGTGTGTGTGTGTGTGGGTTGTGTGGTGGGTTTTGTGGTGAGTGGGGTTGTATATATATTATTATTTTTATATTTTATTTAAAATTAAAATATTTTATACTATATATTGTGGTGTGTGGTGTGTGGGGTTGTGTGTGTGTGTGTGTGTTGTGTTTTGTGTGTTAAAAAACAAATTTTAATTTGTGTTTACAACGAAGAGATTTGATATGAGCCATAAATCGTATCGTTGATTAATTTTTTGCGTTTTTAGAAAAACATTATCTTTCCAAGCCCCCCGTTTTTCGTCGTCGCCCGTCAATTCGTCATCTTTTTCATCTCATAAATTCATCATAAATTCATCTTTCATCTCATATCATCATCCCCGTCTTTCGTCGCCCCGTCGTCGTCGTCGTGTCGTCTTTAAATCATAAACCCTCCCCCTTCTTTAAATTATTATTATTATTTTTTTATTATTTTTATTATTATTATTATTATTTAATTTTTTAAATTTTTTTATTATTATTATTTATTTTCATCCCAATCATAATCAATCATTTTTCATTCTTCATACATTTTCATTATTTTTTATTATTTTTATTATTATTTATTTTTATTATTATTTTACATCGCATCATCTTATCATCATCATCTTCATTCACCCATCATCATCATCTTCATCATCTTTCACCCATTTTTAAATTGTTGTTCCCTGTTTTTCTCATTTCTTTTTCTAAACTCATTTGTAGATTTGGTTAAAACCCCAAAACCAAGAAAGGAAAATAAACCCTGGGGAATAAAATTTCCGGGTGGTGAAAACAGGACATAAACACCACCCCAAAAAAAAAAAGGAGGGAAAAACACAAAAGTAGTTTTTCACAATAAAACCAAAAAAAAACGAACTGAAAAAATTGGGGTTTAATTCCACAATCGGGTAAAGAAAACGCCCCCTTTGTCCCTGTATGTCAATACCCTTTTTAAACCCCTTTAAAAAAACCACACCAAAGCTCAAGAACGGGAAACATGAAAACCATGTTTTCGGGCTCTTAACTGTCGAAAAGCGACCAATTCGAGGGGACTTTTGCCCGGGAATAGACGATTTAGGCAGAACATATAAAATTTTTATTTCGAACTTTTAAAGATTTAATGAAAACCCGGGGGGAATCATCAAAAGAGGGGGTGACCATATTGCCCCGAAACCCAAACCCAATTTAGAAAAAACCCTAAACCCCCCACAACAAAGAAATGTTTTAAAACAAAAAAAAAAAACCAAAAAAAAGCAAAAAAAAGGCACGCGGAAGGCGGCGAAAAAACAGGGTTGTTTTCCTAAAATTACGGGTCTCTTGGTGTGCGTCAATTTTTGGCCCGAAAAAATGCCTTCAGTAAAGTTTCTATTAAAAAAATTTTTTTTTTTTTTTTAAAAAATTTTATTCGTTTTTAGCTAAGGTAAAACATATTTAAATTAAATTATGGGGGCCCGATCCCAAATATTCGCTTTTATGGGGGGGGGGGGGGGGGGGGGGAAAAAACTTGGAAAAAATTTGCAAAGGGGAAATTTTTTTACAAGTAAAAGAAAAAATTTTTTTTGGGTGTTTTAAAATGAGAGAGAGAAAGAAAAAAGAAGAAAGAAAGAGAAAAAGGAGAGAGAGGGGAAAAGGAGAGAAGAGACGAGGAGAGGGGAGAGAGGGGAAAATGAAAAGGAGAGATGGAGAGAGAGAGAGAGAGTGAGGGGGAGAGGGGAGAGAGGGGATCACGCTTGAAATAAAGAAAAGAAAAATCGCGGATAGTTGATGTGTTTTTTTTTGAGGCAAGTTTTCAAAAGGGGGAAACGTTAAAATAGGAACCCCCACCTTGTTTTCCCCAAAAGGAAAAACTAACATTTTTAGAAAAAGGGAAGGGAGTGGGAAAAACAGTTTAAATGGCCCGCCAATTTATATCGCCCCTTCGCACTGCAAATTGTCTCATTAAAACAAATTTACAAAGGAAGAAAGCTTTTTGGGCCCCATATTACCCAAAATGGCTGCTCCCCCCAAAACCCCCAAAATTATACCCCCAAGGGGGTTTGGGGCAAAAAACATTGGGGCCTTGGCCTTGTCACCCGGCTTATTTTTTAAAAATTTAAATCTGTCTTTGAAATAAGGTTTAAACTTTTCAGCGGGAACAAACCCCGTTCATTTTCCCAGAACAGCCTTTTTTTAAAAATTCCCCCGGGGTTTTGGTCAGTTTCAACCCCCCCCCCCCACAACACACACAATTTTTTTCCAATGGGCATTTATACAGGGTTTACAGATTTCGAGGTTTAGTTAGGGACTAAAAAGTACTTTAAAAATTTAAAATCCACTCGGGTTCTAGAGAGGGCCCGCAATTATAAAAGCTCCAAAATCCTTTTGGGTTTTTTTATTTTTTTTAAGTTAATTTTAAAATTCAGTTTTTGACCCAATGTCTCAAGGGTTTATATTTAGAAATTATTTTACGTTTTAGAAAATTCAATTCTCCTGGGTTTTTTATTTAAAAAGGTTTTTTTAAAAAGTTCTTGGCAAGAAAAAAGGAGACCCCTGTTTAAACAAAAAAAGAAAATATTTGATTTTGAAATGGAGTTTGGTTTCCGAAACATAAAATAAAAAACGTGTTAGAATTGGGAATCCCAAAGTGAACCCCTAGTGGTCGGGGAATTTATCATTACAAGGGGGGTAAAAATTAATTTAAGGGGAACCCTTTAGTTTTTGATAAAACGTTTTTTCAAAAAATTTAAAAAAAAAACAGGTCTTTTTTCCAAATGTTTTCTTATGGCTACTAAAATTGGAAAAAAAAGAAGTTATGCTATTCTTTATTTTAAAAATTTCCCAAAAAATTTAAACAAAAAAAAATTTAAATTGGGGTTTTTTTTTTTTTTTTTTTTTTTAATGAAGATCACACATTACGTGCAAGGATGTTTATTTGGGAAGGGGAAACCAAATTTGAAAAAAAGGGTAGACGCTACAAAATTAGAATAAACTAAAGGTGGTTTTAAAAAAAAAGAAAGGGCTGTAAATTTTTCCCCGGAAAAAATTATTTGGGCTTTTTTTATAGCTTACAAGAATGTTACACACCAAAAAAAAACCCCATTTAGAAACAAAAACACAAATTTCACTGATTCCTATCCAAACCCCGACCCTTATTTTTCTATAATAACCACACACATCCCGAAGAGGCCCTATAAAAAGGTTTATCATCACCTAGTTCAAGGTGAAAATCGGCAAAAACAGGTCTAAAAAAACAAGAAAAAAAAACCCCCAAAGGGGTTTTAAAGCCGAAAAGTCTTCAGCCCTTCCTTGTGTCAAACGCCCTCCCTTTCCCCTTCCCCCCCTTCCCCAAAACCCCCAAATCGGGGGTTAAAACCGGGGACGATCACCCCCCTGGGTGGGGGGTACGGTGGGGGGGGGGGGGGGGGGGGGTTTGTGGCCTGAGTCAGTAAACCTTGATATTTTTTTTGAAGGATCACGCTGGGTCTTTTAATTAATAATAAAAAATACTTTGAACTTATATAGCGAAATTTTTTGTAAAAAACAAAATCAAAGCGCTTGATTCGCCCTATTACCTTCTTACAAGAATAAAAATAACAAATCTTTTGGCCCTGGGCAAATTCGAACGTATTTTACACCCGCAAGCGCACCAAAACCCCAAAAGGCAAACAGACCCTTTTTTGGGCTCCCTCCTACCCCCCATTTCACTTCATCTTTGGGGGTCGTCGTTGTTCTTGTTTTTTCTGTGGGGAAACCCTTTGTTGTCTTTGTTTTGGGCGTGTTGCTTTCCCCCAGCTTATAAACAAAAACCATCGGCACACGATGGCAGGGCCCTTTTCTATAAAAAAGCAAAAATAAATTTCCCGTGTGCAAAAAAGTTTCTGCGAGCTTCGCACCAGGAAAACCCCCAGTTTACAGTTCCTCTGAAAAATTTTTCCCGGGGAGGGGGAGTCGGTACTGATTTTTAAATTCCAGACAGGAAAAATTCCCAAATTAAACCCGGTGTCCCCGGGTTGTGGCTGGGAGAGCGGGGGACGAATCATGAGTTTTAAAACATCTAACCATTTGGGGTTTTACCCCGTCCCCCTAGGGGGGTTCTATCCCTTTGGAAAGGGGGGTCTTGAAAGCCAACACAAGCAGAATTTTTGCGCACACAAAAGGGAAAAAAAAAAAAAACCCCCCCAAAAAACTTTTTATGTTAATTTTTTGCGAATGGTGGTTATTTTTTGGGGGGGGTGTTTTTTTTTTTTTCTTTGTGTGCGCAAAAAAGTACCCAGCATGAAAATTGGAAAAAGGGGAGGGGGCCCCATTCAGGTTAATTAGTCATGGCACATGCCTGAAAAATTCATTTTAAAGTCCCCCCAAACAACTTGAAGTGAGTTAAGTCAAGTCAAGTCACAATTTTTTTTCAAGTTAATTCTTTTTAAGACTAAAAACACCTGTTAGTGCTCTAAACGCCCGCATGAAGAAAGTTTTTCAGTGAACTAATTCCCCCTCCTTTAAAAAATCTTTTTTAAACAAAACACTTTTTCCTGGGACAAAGGGGGGTCATTCCCCAAAAAAAAAAAAAAAAATTCCCCTGAAATTTTTTCGGAAACTCATTTTTCCCCTTTAAATTTGAAAACAACCTTTAAAAAAGATTTTACAAAAATAATGTAAAAACTTTTCCCCACCCAAAAAAAAATTTTTAAAAAAAAGGCTCCCCAAGTAAATAGGAAATCAAAAAAAAAAAATGGGTAAAAAGGTTTTTTCCCAAACCCTCCTCCCCAAACAAAAAAAGGGAAAAGAACACCCCACACAGAACATCTTGCATCACTTTTTAAAATCCGTTCGCCTTTTTCGTAAGAGTGGGGCCTTTGTGTCCCGGGGGAAAACAGGATGAAAATATTTTACAACGGGTTTCCCCGGGGCTAGAGGGAAAAAAAGAACATGGTGTTTTTATCCCTTTTCCCTTCGATATAAAAAAAATTTAAAATTTAAATTTTTTAAAACAACCACCCCACACTTTACACACACCGGACACCACCCCACCCCAGAGTGGGACGGGACCAGGACAGACGAAAAGGACAGACAACACCCAAAACCACACACACACAAAACAAACACAAAACACACACAAACACACACACACACACACCCCACACACCCCACACCACAAACCCCCGCAACGCACCCCAAACCCCAGAGATAGACACACACCTAATATCCACTTTAAGTGTACAGAGTAAATCAAAGACACAAAACACGGGATAGAAACACACAAAACAAAACAACACTACCCCACACACCACAAAACCCACACAACCAAAACACAACCACACAAAACACCACATTACGGGGTTACAACCTTCTCGACGAAATCTACACCCAATAAATTTTTTAAGTTGGGATAATAAAAATTAATAAAAAAAAAAACCCCCACCCCTGAAAAACCCTTCCTTTTTGTGATGCGACAGGTACTTTTAGAAACTTTTGAAACAACAATTTTCTCTCAATAGAAGTATTTTAACTTTTTTTCCCTTTTCTTCTTTTTTTCTTTCCCCCCGTTTACACAAGCATTTTTTTTGCAAAAACCAAAGAGAACAAACCAAACAAAAAGCCCAACCCCAACCCCAAAAAAAAAACAAAAAAACCTTTCAAGAACCAAAAGAAAAAATGAGTTTCCCCATTTAAAATTTTTCCCCAAAAACACAGCCGTAAGCTTTTTTTTTATTTGTTTGTTTTCGTTTCCCTTTTATTTTTCGGGTGTTTTTTTTTGTTTGTTTTTTTTTGTTTTTGTTTTTTCGTTTTTTTTCTTTTCTTCGTTAAATGTTTAAAACCCTGTTTTTTTTAGGTGTGCTAAACGGGTTGTTTTTTTTTTGTTGTTTTTTTTTTAAAAAAAGAACACACAAAAAAAAAACCAAAAACACAAGAACACAAGCACGAAACAAAAATGGGACACACCACGCAAAACCACAAAACCACACACACGCACGAACACAGCACACACAAGAACCAGGGCATGCCACAAACAACCAAACACACACACACAAAAAAGCCCACACAAACAAAAACACACACACACACCCCACACAAAAAAACCACACTCACCAGGGAAACAAAACAAACCCCAAACACAAACACACACACAGTAAAACCACACACAGGGCGGGCGCGCGCACGTCCCTCACATAAAACGCAAAACGCACGAATTGCATAAAAAAGACCCCAACACAGACACACACACGCACGCATGCATACACAAAGACACCCCACACACACACACACACACCAAACCACACACACCCCACACACAAAACACACACAACACACGCACACACCACACACACACCCCACACCCCACACACACACACCAAACACACACAAAACACACCCCACACACTCCACACACAAAAAATAGGAATTTTCCCCAAGAAAAAAAAGAGAGAAAAGAATAAAAAAAGGTTTAAAAAAAAAAAAACCAAAACTTTTTTTTCTCTTTGTCAAAACCCTTTTTAAATTTGTTTGTTCTTTTGAAGTTTTTAAAAAAAAAAACACGCTGAAAACTTTCTGCGTTTAAGGGGGGGGAAACTCTTTTGTATTGCCTTAGAAAAGAAAAAACCCAAAAACCAGGGAAAAGTTGTGTGTGTGTGTATGAGTGGGGTGTCTTTTTTTTTGTGTGTGTGTGTGCTGTGTTTGTTTTTGTTGTGTGTGTGTGTGTGTGTGTGTGTGTGTTTTGTGGGGGCGTGTGTGTGTGTGTGGGGGAAAAGAGAGAAGGGAAGAGAGAGAGAAAATGGGGGGGGGGGGGGGGGGGGGGGGGGAAAGAGAGGGAGAGGGGGAGAAAAGAGAGAGAGGGGGGGGGGATATTTTTAAAATATATAGATAAAATAGAAGATAGCAAAATTAGATGATAGATAGTAAAATTGATAAAATAGATAAAAATTTTTAGAAGTTAGATAGATAGATAAAAAAAAGAGGGGAGGGGGGGTGGGGGGGGGGAGAGAGAGAGGGGAGAGAGTGGGGGAGAGAGAGAGGAGAGGGAGGGGGTTTTGAGAAAGAGGAGAGAGAGGGGAGAGAGAGAGGAGAGAGAGAGAGGGGAGAGAGAGAGAGAGGGGGGAGAAAAGAGGGGGGGGGGGAGAGGAGAGGAGAGAGTTTGAGGGGGGGGGAAAAGGGGAGGAGAGAGGAGAGAGAGAGGAGAGAGAGGGGAGACGAGGGGGAGGAAGGAGAGGGGGAAAAGAAAAGGAGAGGGAAAAGGGGTGAGGGAGAGGGAGAGGGGGGGGAGGGATGGGGAGAGAGAGAGAGAGAGAGGGGGGGAGAGGGGAGAGCCCGAGAGAGGAGAGAGGGGAGAGAGGGTGAAAAGAGAGAGGGAGAGAGAGAGAGAGAAGAGCAGAGAGACAGGGACAGGGGGACAGAGAAAACAGGGGGCAGAGGATTTTAAAAATTAATACCACATTTTGGGCAACCTTACAAATTTATAACTAACATTTTTGAAAAAACCCGAGCGGACGACAGCCCAGCCCGCCCAAGAGACACGGGACCCCCCAACTGACAAAAACACTTTAGACACAAAAAACCACTTTAAATTTGAAATTTGTTTAAGATAAAAAAGATAGGACAAAAAAAATTATAAAGAAAAAAAATAAAAACGGGGTTGCAATTTTTGAATTGACGGGACATTTGAAGAAGACAGACAGACAAAGAGACAGAAAAGGAAAGACCGACAGAGGGCAGACCCGGCCGAAAAACCGACGGACAGATTTGACGGACAGACAGAAAGGTAGGAGACTTTAAAAATTTTCCCGACGGGGACAAGACAGAGAGGAAAGACCAAACCGAAAAAAACGGAAAAGGCAGGCGGCAGACAGACAGGCAGAAAAACAGGCAGAAAGGACGACGGGACAGACAGAAAAGAAAGAAAGCCCAAAAACTGCCCAAAAGGGAAATAAAGACGGGGGGAAATATCTTCATCTGCCAGCTGGGCGGGATTATAACAAATTTTGTAGCCCAGGGGGAACAGAAGACAGGGACAGACAGAAAAGGGACAGATGGAAAAGACAGCAGCCCAGAAGACAAAAGACAGACAGGATGCTAAATTTTGAGGGAACCCCACACAGAACAAAAAAGAGAAAAAGACAGGAGTGAAAAAAGTGGGGCAATTCACTGAGGGAATTATTTAACATTTAAGTTGAAAGCCGGCCCAGACTATGGAACAGGAAAAGAAGCCCGGCGGGAAACTAAAAAGACAGACAGGACAGGCCCGGGGCCCACGCAGCCCAAGGACAGCCCAAGACGGGAAAAGAACAGAACGAGAATAAAGGGAAAACACAAACAGGAAACGGGAAAAGATAAACAAATGGGGAAATAGGGGAAAAAAATTTCCTTAAAAAAAATTTAAAAAAGCCCACACACCTAGAAAAAGCAACTTTACACAGACCCCCCAAGAAAAATAATAGACAGGAAAAAACAGACAGATTTTAAACAGACAACAGAGACAGGCAAAAAGGATTTAAATTTTTGAAAGCAAAATATATTTAATATAAAAATAAACGGGCCGAAAACCCCAGGAAAACAAAAAGTTTGGAAACTTTGTAAAAAAGATACCAAAGGGGGACAACCAAAGATGACAAAAGGGCCGGACAGACAGACAGACAAAGACAGCCCAAGCCCTACATAATACTTTCATACATACTTCATAAAACTTTACATCGGGCAGAAAGCCGGGGACAGACAGACAGACAGCCCGACGGACAAAAGACGACAGGACGGCAAAAAACAGACGTTGAGAGACACACTGGCAGCATGAACTGCCCAAAAACACAAAAAAAAAACAGGGGAAAGCAGGAAGAAAAGGTTGGCAGGTTTGCAGTTTTCCACGTTAAGATTTTCCGGTTAACGGGACAGAAAAGAAAGACGGGACGGGCAGACAGACAGACAGACAGACTGGGGACAGCAGAGTGACAACAGGGCAGACGAAGCAGCCAGTCAAATAGACGATAAATACAAAAAAAGGTAGACAGACAAAAATTACAGACGGGGCGGGACAGGCAGAAGGGACAGACAGACATAAAAGGCAGAAAAAACAGACAAGGCGGCAAAACCGCCCGAATGTTTACACGGGACAGAAAAGAACCCAGCCCCAAACAGACGTTTAAAGACGTTTGGTAAAAAGACAAAAATTACAGACAAAGGGGGACAGGCAGGCAGACAGAAAAACAGACAGGCCCTACAGGCAGACAAACACCCATTTTCAAACAGACGATAAAGACAGAAAGGCAGACAGACAGAAATACAGAAAAGACGGGCAGGCAGACAAAACAGGTAGACGGGCAAAAAAAACCCATAGTGTAAAAGGGCAGAAAAGAGTAATAAAAAAAAAAAGAAAAAAAAGAAAAACAAAAATTTAGTCAAATTTGCAACGTCACGGAGCTGTTTTAGCCCAAATAAGGGCAACTTTTACAGAAAAAAATACAAAAAATTTAGGACAAATAGACAGACAAACAGACAAAACAGCTTAAAAGGAAAGGCGATAGACAGCCCCAAAAGGGACTGACCAAAAAAATTGGGAAAGGGAAAGCAAGAAACACACAAACAAAAAAAAGGTGAAATCCAAAAGCAAAAGAAATGGGCCCCCCCCCCCCCCAAAAAAATAAGGTTCAACCTGACACACGTAAACGGGAGAAGAAAGGAAAAGGGGAGAAGAGAAAAGGAAAAGAGAGGGAGAGGGGGAAAAGAGGAAAAGGGAAAAGAGAGAGAGAGAGGAAGAGAGAGATGGAGAAGAAAAAGAAAAAGGACAGACAAAAACAGAAGAAGAACCCAAAACAGAAGAGATGAGAGAGGAAGAGAGAGAGGGAGGGGGAGAGGAGGGAGGGGGGAGAGAGATGGGGGGAAGGAGAGAAAAGGAGAGGGGGAGAGAGGGGAGAGAGAACATACACAGAAACAAACAAGACAAAACGGGGACACACGGGAAAACCACAGAAAAAACACGGGACACAAAACCACACACAAAAACCAAACACAACCACACACACACACAAAACCAAACCAAACCAACGCGGGAACAGAGAAAGAGAAGAAGAAAAAAAAAAAAGGAAAGAAATTTCAAAATAGAAGCAGACGGGCAGACAGGCAGACAGACAGACAGGCAAAAAAGAAAGTAAGGAAAGTAAAAAAGAGAAAAAAAAAAAAATTAAGAAAGAGAGACAGACTGAAGACGGGTACAAAAAAAAAAGAAAAAAAGAAAAAAAGAAGGAAAGGAAAGAAAGAAAAAAAAAAAAAAGAAAGAAAAAAAGGGAAAAAAAAAGACAGAAGATAGACAGAGAAAAAAAAGAAAAGGGAAAAAGAAAAAAAAAAAAGGGACAGACAGACAGAAAGAAAGGGGGGAAAAAAAAAAAGAAAAAAAAAGACAGAAAGAAAGAAAGGGGGGAAAAGAAAAAGGAAAAGAAAAAAAAAAAAAAAAGAAAAGAAAAAAAAAGAAAAAAAGGGAAAAAAAAGGAAGAAAAAAGAAAGAAAGAAAGAAAAAAAAAAAAGAAAAAAGGAAAAAAAAATTCGGGGAAAGACGGGACAAACAGACAAAAAAAGGAAAAAAAGAAAAGAAGAAAGACAGAGGAGAAAAAAGTACAGTAGTTTTGGGCAACTTCACGGAACTGTGAAAACTGCAGCGTAAAAAAGGGAAAAACCCAGCGGGGTTTGAAGGCCCAAGGTGATCCTGGCAAACCACGGGCCTGTTCTGTTCTGTCTGTCTTTTTTTTGGGAGTGCCCCGCGCCCCAACGTTTTGTTTTGGGGTTGTGTGTGTGTTGTTTTGTGTGTGTTGTGTGTGTGTGTGTGTGGTGTGTGTTTTGTTGTGTGGTTCTGTGTTTGTGTTGGTGTGGTTGTGTTGTGGTGGGTGTGTGGTGTGTGGGGTGTGTTGTGGGTGTGTGTTGGGGTGAAAGTAAGAAAGTAAGTGAGTGAGTGGTGTATATGTATGTTTGTATGTATGTTGTATGTAGGGACGGGGTTATGTATTTTGTTATGTATGTATTTATTTATGTTTTGTTTTAAAACATAAAAATATATATTAAATTTATTTTTATT
>JASPKP010003023.1:5000-15000 GCA_030674155.1 Stramonita haemastoma | reverse complement strand
GGTTCTTGAAAATAGCCATACACGCACACTTCTCATTCAGTGTGTGCAATTTCAATCTCATAGTGATTCCCAGGTGGGATTAGTGAGTCAGAGTGCACATTATGGGTGACCCCCAGAGTGTTAAGCTGGGGAACAACAACAACAACAACAACAAAGAAAAAGAAGAATATAGTGAACGCTACAAGCAACCAGAAATTTGTGGGGACTTTCTTTTTGTGTGTAGGGGGGGGGGGGGGGTGCTGATGCCTTTAAAATCAATAGCTATCAATTAAACGTTGTGGGGTTTTGTTTTGTTTTTTGTTTGTTTGTTTGTTTGGGGGGTTCTTTTGTTTTGTTTTGTTTCGTTTTTGTTTTTTGTTTTGTTTTGTTTCGTTTTGTTTTGTTTTTTGATGTTTTTGTTTGTTTTGTTTTGTTTTTGCTTTGCATCTTTATTTTATAGATTGGGGGTGGGGTTTTTTGTTTTTCCAGGTGTGGAGAGGGTAATTCTAATATTTCTGTTTATTTATTTATTCCTGAATTTATTTATTTATCATTCATTAATTGGGCTGTAATGTTATTAAAATAAAAACAACAACTTTATACTGCTTAAATACCACTACCACTTCTCGCATTGGGGCCTTTG
This sequence comes from Stramonita haemastoma, assembly GCA_030674155.1. Lineage (NCBI taxonomy): Eukaryota > Metazoa > Mollusca > Gastropoda > Neogastropoda > Muricidae > Stramonita > Stramonita haemastoma. Next base: position 14,378 of record JASPKP010003023.1, on the reverse strand, counting down.
GCTACATGAGTGAGCAATTTACGTCAGCCACATAGTATATCATCATCATCATCATCATCATCATCATCATCATCATCATCACCACCACCATCACCACCATCATCACCATCACCATCATCATCTGAACAATAACAGCAGTACAAAGAAGAAGAACAACAGCACTAAGAAGAAGAAAAAGAAAGATGCGAATGAGGACTTTACTAAAGACGACAATGATACTGATGATGATCATCATCATCATCATCACCATCCTCATCATGACGATCATGATGACAATGACATATCTGGAAGGCCTTTCTTTTACTTTTTCTAATTTTATTCTTTTTTCTCTTTTTTTTTCTCTTTTTTTTTGGGGGGGGGTCCTCTTATTTAATGCCTTACCTAAAGATGGAGAAAGAATGACATAAAGGTAACGTTGTATCATGGCTACATCCGCTTCCCTCCCTCCCTCCCTCCCTCCATCCTCCTTTCGCCCTCCACTCTCCCCCACCCACCCCATACCCCCACCTCAATTTCAATCTTCCTTTGCCCCCCCTAACCCCCCCCCTCCCCCATCCCACCCCCAAGCAGAAAAATCCCCCGTAACCAAGGACACCACACTCAACTTTTCAAACTGTGACAGTTCTACCAAAACAAACAATTTTTTTCCCTGGGGTATTTTTTTCCGTGGGGGAGGGGAGGGAGAGGATGTGTAGGGGTGCTGTAGCAACGTGTGTTATGGGGCTCCTTATACTCTGACGTTGTTAGCTACGGGCACCAACCAACCATCGTTGAGATTTTTTTTTTTTTTTATTGGGTGCCTAAGGCGATTTTCTATCTAAAATCGATAGCTGTTCTGTTAAACAGGATTTTTGCTTTGCATCTATTGTTTCTAGGCCTTTTCAGGAGGGGGTGGTGGGGGTGGGGGCGGGGGTATTTTCTTCTTCGTGGTCATCAAACGCTCAGATAGTAACTATTGCTGTCTGTCGTTATGAGTGAAAATGTGTTGCGTTGCCGTTAAGCGCCTGACAAGTTAGGCCCTGCGCATCCGACATCTAAGTGGGAGTGAGTTGTTATATTTCGTCTTTCGTATTTCTGGAACCATTCGTATCGGTCACTGCCTTTCCAATGGATCATTCCAGTGGCGTGGAGAGGGGGGAGGGGGTCTGCTGCATGGGTAACAGTTTGCCCTCCATACTTACTTACCCAGGCTTTGCGCTCTAAAGACTAGAGCGCAGCTCCATAGTCTTCCGAGACTGATGGGTGCCTACTATATATATATATATATATATATATATATATATATATATATATATATATATATATATATAATATATATATATATATATATATATATGTAAAAATAACGTTTAAAAAAAAAAGCACATGATATGAGTGCTTATTCCATTATCCTCAAAACATAAACTAAAGATAACACATTGCTTTAAGTCTGTCTTTAAGTCTTAGTCTGAAACATAAAAGTATGATGCAGTGGAAGTCGATCTCACTTGTACCTGTACATCCATTTAGGTCAATGGTATTAGTAATGTATTACTTCACGTTTCTAAATGACGACAAAAATAGATACTGCGCTATGCTGTGATGTGATGATATTGGTCCGCGACCTCTCTTACGAATACAATCATACTGTCCGCGATTCATTGTTTTTACCGTAACCAGGATATATATAGGGTGTGTGCATAGATTCCCCGCAGTACTCTGTGTGTGTGTGTGTGTGTGTGTGTGTGTGTGTGTGTGTGTGTGTGTGGTGTTGTGTGTGTGTGTGTGTGTGTGTGTGTGTGTGTGTCTGTGTGTCTGTGTGTCTGTGTGTCTGTGTGTCTGTGTGTCTGTGTGTGTGTGTCTGTGTGTGGTGTAGGGATGGGACGGGTAGGGGAAATTTCTCTCTCTCTCTCTCTCTCTCTCTCTCTCTCTCTCTCTCTCTCTCCTCTCTCTCTCTCTCTCTCTCTCCATTTATCTATGCTCCATCACTTGTCTATCTATCGATCTATCGATCATCTATCTCTGTCTATCTACCTAGCTAGCTATCGATCGATTGATCTATCTACCTGTCTATCTATCGATCGATCTATCTACCTGTCAATCTATCGATCGATTGATCTATTTATCTATCTGTCGATCGATCTATCTATTTCCCATCATGGTTCGATCCTCAGCGGTGTGGAGCGGAATGAACTACCTGGCTGAAAGGACCTGCTATATCTGCCCGCAGCTGTCGCAGCCACTAGTGGAGGTTTGGCTCCGTGTGTGTGTGTGTGTGTGTGTGTGTGTGTGTGTGTGTGTGTGTGTGTGTGTGTGTGTGTGTGTGTGGTGTGAGTGTGAGTGTGTGTGTGTGTGTGTAGTTCATTTGGGGCGGGCCATAAACCGGTGGTGCTTTGCTGTCTGCCTGCCTGTCCGGACACTTTGGGGTAGGTGGTGCTTTTTTTTCAATAATGTAGAGAGAGAGAGAGATAGAGAGAGAGAGAGAGAGAGAGAGAGAGAGAGAGAGAGACAGACAGACAGACAGACAGACAGACAGACAGACAGACAGACAGACAGACAGACAGACAGACAGACAGACAGACAGACAGACAGACAGACAGAGTAAGTAAAATGATGATAAAAACACGACATTGTTCAGCTTCATCTCTTTATTTAACAGCAAATTTTCGCTTCTATTCTGAAGCTTCATCAGGCTGAAATATACATATATATACATAAATAAATTATACGTTTCAGTAAACTATTTCATCTCTCTCTCTGTCCCTCTCTGTCTCTCTGTCTCTCTGTCTCTGTCTCTGTCTCTGTCTCTGTCTCTCTCTCTCTCTCTCTCTCTCTCTCTCTCTCTCTCTCTCTCTCTCTCTCTTCCTAGCTGACTTGAAATCATTAGTTGACGTTATCAATGATAGCCCCTGCTCAAAGCAAAGCCCAGACGAAAATACTTACCTGCAGCCCTTGAAAATAAAGGTTTTCAATCTATCGATCAATCAGTTATTCAATATGTCTTCTTATTTTTGTTTCTTTCCTTTCTTACTTTTCTATTTTTATTTCCTAATTTCTCTTTAGTGTTGTCCTATCTATCTGGACATTTTCTTCCTCTTTTCTTTTCTTCCCTTTTATTCTTTGTCTGCTCTTTCTTTAGTTTCCCTTTGGTTTTACGTCGTTCTGTTCTTTTGCTAGTTCATGCTGATTTAAATCTCTAATAATCTTGGATAAATATTATTTCATGTTATTTGAGCTGGTGGCTAGAGGTGTTTGGGTCTTTTTTTCCCCTGTCTTTTATTTTATTTTTTTTTAAATTTCTACCTTTGTAGAAGTTGAAAATTTATGTTTTTGAGTGAGGGAGTCGCATGCTTTTCTCTCTCTCTCTCTTCTCTCTCTCCTCTCTCTCTCTCTCTCTCTCTCTCTCTCCTCTCTCTCTCTCCTCTCTCTCTCTCTCTCTCTCTATATATATATATTATACTAAATCTGTATATACATATATATCATCTCTAATAACATACACACACTATATATCAATAAATATATACACACCCACACACACTACACTCACACCCACAAACCTACACCACACCACACACACCACACCACACCACACACCACACACACAACACCACACACACACCACACCTACACCACACCCACACCAACCACACCACACCAACCCACACCACACCACACCACACCACACTACACCACACCACACCACACAACCCTACACCACACCACCACACACACACACACACACACCACACACACCACACACCCACACCACCACACACCCTACACCACACCACACCACAACCACACCAACACCACACCACACCACACACACCACCACACCACACCAACCACACACACACCACACCACACACCACACCCACACCACACCACACACCTACACCACACCACCACAACCACACCACACCACAACCACACACACACCCTAACAACACACCACACCACACCACACCACACCAACAACCCTACACACACAACACACCACACACACACACAACCACACACACCACACTACACCACACCACACCACACCAACCCTACACCACACCACACCACACTACACCACACCACACCACACTACACCACACCACACTACACAACCCTACACCACACCACACCACACCACACCACACAACCCACACCACAACCACACCACAACACCCACACACACCACACCACACCACACAACCCTACACCACACCACCACACCACACCACACTACACCACACAACCCTACACCACACCACACCACACAACCCTACACCACGCTACACCACACAACCCTACACCACACCACACCACACCACACCAGACAGAAAGTAGGTCAACAGCGATAAAGACTGAGGCTGACAACAGTGTGGACACACAACACTCAATCTTCTTACGCTCCATTCATTTCTACAACGCAAACAAAACAGACGTGGGCGTCTTGTAATGACCCCATAATATCACGTCTCCCTCAGGGCCCAAAACCTGTTTTGAAAAATTCTCACACAGTTCAGGGTCCTTTTGTTTACTGGTTAAAAAAAGGCCTAGGAAATAAGTAGGCGACGAACTGGGTACGTGGCATACTTAAAGCGTACAGGTAAGAACCCCACGAAATCAGGTACATGACATACTTAAAGCGCACAGGTAAGAACCCAACGAAATCAGGTACATGACATACTTAAAGCGTACAGGTAAGAACCCGACGAAATCAGGTGCATGGCATACTTAAAGCGTACAGGAAAGAACCCACAAGGACTAAAAGATTATCTATCTTAACCACATACACACTCACACACACGCGTGTTTGTGCACGCGAACGCACACACGCACGTACGCACACACACACACTCATATACCCACGCAGAACATCTTGCGCACAGGTTAAATCCTGTTCCGCTTTTCGTAAGAGTAGGCCATTGTGTGCCTGTGGGAACAGATGACAAAATTTACAAAACTGCATACACACGGGGACTGGACGAAAAAAAGCACATGAGTGCTTATTCCATCATCCTTGATATAAAAGAATAAAATAGATTTTTTTTAAATACATACATACATACATAATAATCATACATACATACATACATACATACATACATACATACATACATACATACATACATACATACATACATACATACATACATACATACATGTAAATACAGGTGAAATTGTAAAGGTGTCCCATAGCCTTGGCTGTTGTAGAGGGACGAGGCATCAGAGACATCACCTCACATGTGTAATTTCTGTAATTTACATAATGTACTGTAAGATGAGGAGCACTTTATAAAGACTTGTATTCTTTATAGTAATCCGTGACATGAAGATTTACACCCTATAGATCAACCATATACAAATCTAGGGAAATACTCCACCTATTGCAATTTGAGTTTACATCTTTTCAATGCCTTAAAACTACGGCAGGATTTTATGGAGAACTTGAGGAACTGACAAGGAGAATAATATGGTTATTCAAAGTAGGCCATTTGTGCAATACATTAAGAAGAACCCATTCCACATTTGTCATGTCTTGGCAGTCGCCACATACGTTATACAGAAATTTTCGTGTTTGCTTTAGTTTGCTCTCCTTTGAAGCATAGTTCATTGCTCTCTCTCTCTCTCTCTCTCTCTCTCTCTCTCTCTCTCTCTCTTCTCTCTCTCTCTCTCTCTCTCTCTCTCTCTCTCTCTCTCTCTCTCTCTCTCTCTCTCTCTCCCCCATCCCTAGGCTGTAAAGCTTACACATTAAAATCAATTTGTCATTGTCTCTACATCCCTTCAGGGATGATTAATTAAGTTTTGACTTGACTTGACTCTCTCTTTTCGTAAGAGTAGGCCATCGTGTGCCGGTGGGAACAGACGACATTTACACAAAAAAACTGCATACACACGGGGACTAGATGTAAAAAAAAAAAAAAAAAGCACAAGATTATCCCATCATCCTCGATATAAAAGAATAATAATTATATGATATATCTCTCCACTCTTGCCACCACCCCCACTCCTCACCGCCCCCCCCCCCCCATTTCACCCCCCCCCCTCCCATCCCCTCCCCTCCCCCAACCTCAGAGCCGCTACAGCCCCACTCATATAAATCTTCAGTAGCCAAGGCCACCTCACAAGACAAAACAAAACTAAACAAAACAAAACTAAACTAAACTAAACTAAACAAACTGGCGGCTGTACCGAAACTCATACATGTACTTGTTGTTGCTGCTGTTTGTTTTGTTTTGCTTGCTGGAGACACTGCATGCAGTTATTCGCTCTGTAGAGCTTAGTGTTGTTAAAACAACCAAGGACAACAATGATTTATTGTTGGGGCCTTATCTGGGGTTGTTGTTGTTGTTTTCTTTTCATTTCAGTGCCTGGGGCAGGTTGTTGTTTTTTTTTTTCCTGTTGAAAATCCACTAGCTGTTCCCTTTAAACGTGATTATTTTGCTTAGCATTTATTTGTTTGGGGGGGTCTTTTCAGGGGTGGGGGGAGTGTATTTTTAATCTCCATTTTATTTATTATTTGTTTCAGGGGTGGGGGTTGTTATCTATTGCTTTGTAGCAGTTTTAAAGCTTTGTGTTTATGTACATCTTGTGAAATTTATACGTCTGGGTTTGTTTGTTTGTTTTTTTTCCTTTATTTTGTTAGTTATTTATTGGGTTGCAACGTGTTGAAAAGTTTGACATTGCTTACATATTGCCTTACCATCCACACATTCTGGTGGGGGGGAGGGTACGTGCGTGCGTGCCTGTGTGTGAGTGTGTGAATGAGTGAATGAGTGTGTGTGTGTCGTGTGGCTTTGGATATGCCTGGTTGAATCGAGGTGTTGGAAAACTATGAGTTAATTGCTTTTTCTAGACAAAGACTGATTGATTGCCATGGCAACAATGGAACCACCTATACAACCTAGTGATCAATATAGAACCTATAGATAATGCATAAGCTTACATGACGTCAAACCTTATTTAAAACTTGAATTGGATATGCATTTCAAAAGAATAATGGTCTCTTGGTCGATTTTTACTTCATTTTCCACAAACACACACAAGAGAATGGTTCTCTCCCATGCGGAAGGACCAAGAAGCAGAAAAATAGACAATAAAAGAAGCGACAGGGAAAAAAGGAACAAGGTAGAAATAAAGAGAAGGATAGAAAAGAGGAAATTCGTAGCACTGAACTTCCACACAGCGATGGATGTTGTTTATAGTGATGGGCCCCTGGCATCCCCATGGGGAAACCCGGTATGTTGTTCTTCAGTTGAATGTCTGTTCACATAAGTGATAGTAGACCCACAAAAAAAAATGCCAACAAATGATGTTACTTGTAGAACTTTTAACCAATGGTACAAACAAAAAGTAGGTAAAAACAGTATGGAAACGGTATATGTTCCTATCATTATTCACTCATTTGATCAGCAACCAACCTTCTTCATTTTACGGGCCAAGGACTTCTTACGAAATAAATCTTTCAGAGTTCAGAGTTCTTTCTTATCACACACAGCATAAGGATGACCTTAACTGAATGGTTCGATCCTCAGCCAGTATTGAGTGGATAGGAATGAACTACCTGGCTGCCATGACCTGCTTTATCTGCCCGGCAGCTGTCGGTCGCAGCCACTACGAGTGGTGGAGGTTTGGCTCTGTGTGTGTGTGTGTGTGTGTGTGTGAGTGTGTGTGTGTGTGTGTGTGTGTGTGTATGTGTGTGTGTGTGTGTGTGTGTATGTGTGTGTTGTGTGTGTGTGTGTGCGTGTGTGTGTGTATGTGTGTGTGTGTGTGTGTGTTGTGTGTGTGTGTGTGTATGCGTATGGTTCATTTGCGGCTGGCTATAAACAAGCAGTGCTGTGTCGTCTGCCTGTGAGGACACTTCGGGGTATGTGGTGTTGTTTTTTTTAAGACTGTTTTTTGTACATGAGGCTTTGTCGAGATTGCTGTTGTAAATATTATAGGTGTGATACTGTCTGGTGTGTGTGTGTGTGTGTGTGTGTGTGTGTGTGTGTGTGTGTGTGTGTGTGTGTGTGTGTGTGTTTCTGTGTGTGAGTGTGTGTGTGTGTGTGGTGTGTGTGTGTGTGTGTGAGTGTGTGTGTGTGTGTGTGTGTGAGTGTGTGTGCGTGTGTGTGTGTGTGTGTGTGTGTGTGTGTGTGTGTGTGTGTGTGTGTGTGTGTGTGTGGAGAGAGAGAGAGATGATGTGGGGGGGGGTTATGTATGTGTAGGGAGCAAGGGCGGGGGCTTTGTGTGTGTGCGCACCGGCTCGTGCATGTGTGTGTGTGTGTGCGTGTGCGAGTCTGTGTGTGTGCGTGTCTGTGTGTGTATTTGCTCGTGCATTTATGTCTGCCAATCTGTGTGTGTGTGTGTGTGTACGCACACGTGCGTGTGTGTGCATTTCCACATAGATGTGTGTATTGTGCAAATGTATGCATGTATGCAAGCATGTTTGATGAGGAGGGCATTACTATTTTCATACTAGTGCTTTTAAGCCTTCAGACATACTGTGGTGTGTGGGTCTTTTTTATGCAGTTATATGTTGGAATTTTTTAATGCATTGTAGTAGTGAGGATTTTTCAAAGAGGGTATTTTTTTAATAAGCTGCCATGCATGTATGTATGTTCATATTATATATATATATATATATATATATAATATATATATATATATATATATATATATATATATATATTTTTGTGGTGTGTGTGTGCGTGTGTGCGTGTGTGTGTGTAGACCATTGGATATTTGTACGAATATAATTATGGACCTGTACCATCAAAGCAGGGAAACGTCCCATAGAAGAACAAGCTATTCTGAAGAGGTTTAAGTTCAAGTTAAAGTCTGTCCGAGCCTAAGGCTCATCAGGCCGGTGCTTATCCCGGTTTCTGTGGCGTTAAGCGACTGAGAGTTCATAGACTCCCCCTGGATAGGACGCCAGTCTATCGCAGGGTTAACCCCCAACACAAGGTTGGTACCCCTTTTACACCTGGGTGGGGTGAGAAAATAGCCGTAAAGTGCCTTTTCCAAGGGCACAACGCCATAGCCGAAAGCTGGGATCGAACCCGCAACCTTTAGATTACGAGTCCAACGCCCTAACCACTAGACTACAGCGGCGGCTATTCTAAAGAGGCAAACCAAGTACTTCTCAAAAGTGTACTAGATGTCCCTCTACCAACCAAGAACAACAGCTACCCCATCCTGTGGAAATAGTTTGAAGCTTCACATAAATCACTAAAGAAAAGGAAGTCAGCAGGGGTGGACAACATTCCATCAGAACTGGTCCAGGCAGGAGGAGAAAACATGATTATAGGTGTTGCTCACCATCTGCAATAAGATCTGGCAGACAGGGGAGTAGCCGGCCAACACCTTGGAGTCAGTTCCTGATTATCACTCTCCCCATGGAAGAAAGGCAACTTACAACTC